>JAIPRL010001434.1:11184-83168 GCA_025469235.1 Pemphigus obesinymphae | reverse complement strand
TTATATATTATGAATGCTAGAGTATAGTACCTACTATAGATCTAAATCGTTATTTGAAACTTAAGATTTACATACAATTTACATACAATTAAAAATTTAAAAAAAAAACAAGTTTAATAAATGGTATTTAATTATAAATTCTTTGCAAGATCTATATAGATCTATATAGATCTTGCAAAGAATTTATAGTTATTTTATAATATATATTATAAAAAAAACTATTTTGGTAAAAACCAAAAATGTATTATGTGTAATAACTAATAGTTACCTACGTTTTTTTTTTTAATGACAATTTGATTTTTTTAGTTTATATTTAAGAGATTCTTAGTGTCCAAAAAATTTCAAAGCAAAATTGAATAAGGTTTAACGGTTCAAGGGACGCTTTTTTTTTGCATTAGCTTTAGTCTCCCCTGAAATTATTTTTCACTTTAACTACTGTACTTACCTACATAATATAGTAGGTAGTAGCATTGATTATTATAAATTATTACTAGTAGTAAATTATAATCAACGGTAGTAGGTACTCGAGTGAGTCCGAATTTAAATCCATGACAGCACGGGTTACTGCATCAGTGGTGTATTTATATTTTATGTTATATAAATTATATTTGTTTTATTAGATCCTTAAGCTGTACATATAATAAATTATTTTAAAACATCCACAATCAAATAATCCACAGAGAGTTTAGATTGGACATTAATAAAGTGATAGAGCAGTCAAGAAGAGGCGCCTAGATCTAGTAGGTACTATATAAGTTTTAAATCAATCATTTTATAATTAAATGTATTTAAAAAAAATAATTAATGTTTAAATAATTATAATAATCACCTTGTCTACCATATCAAATTCTACTATACTCTATCCAAGATGATCATTTCGAGTTTTGCACGCAGATAATATACCTACCTTCTGTTATTCCGTAGCATGTCATAGGTATAATATTATATTTATTTATCTAAAAAATGGTCGTCCAATATGATGCATTTACGTTATCGATATATACCGCACGGTGAGTATATGGCCTATCCATAGGTATGTAAATTCTTTTTCTTCGTTTGCTCATCGTTTTAACATAGTCGAAGTTTTAAAAATATTAACATTTATTTTTAAAGGTTTACGTTTAAGTAATATGTATTTATGAAAATAATTTAAGGATCCTAAAGAGGGTTCGGAAGGGGTCCGTTTTCTACAGCCCTATGGGATCCTTAAAAATGTTTAGACACCCCCCAAAAAATAGTCCAAATTACGCCCCATTGCTTGAAGTAATGATTTATGTAAATATTACTTCATGTTTATAATTATTATTCTTTCTTTTACGTGAAATAATCCGTTGTTTATCTGTTTTAAAAATACGTGTAGGTAGGTTATGCCTATATTGTTATGTGTTAGTATCGGGCCGTCAAATGTTCTATTTATGTTAATATAGGTAGTTTAAATTTTCGATATATAAACAAACTATACACTTATATAGTAAAATCCCCACGAGAAACCGACCTAATGTGTAAAAATATATCAATTATATAATATAATATAAAAATATACCTATGTGTAAATTATATGGGTACAATATAATACAATATATAGACGTGAAAAGAAGTTTCGAATGCTTGCCTAACCACCACCAAGACACAAATATAATAGTGTCCGAACTGCAACAGTCATCAAGTATGGACACACAATATAATATAATGTAATTTAGCCTTTTTGAGTTATTCGTTGTTTCTGTTTTATTGAGTAATCTATGTCAAACACGTTTCCACTCACCCCCATGCCGTCCAATCAATAATATTCAAATATTGTCGTAATGCCAGAGCAACGCGATAACCAGGCTCGTTTCTTTTGTTGTCCATCTATAATATGTATTATGAATATTATTGTCAATATAATACCAATAATAAGTCCCGCGCCTCATCGAAAACACATTATTAACTATAATACCTATAGTAGTGCATTTTTCGCATACGGTTTTCAATGAAATGATTATAATAATAATAATAAAAAACAGATCCTAGGGGGATTATAGGGGTAGCTTCGATAGTAGACAAAATGAGAGAGAATAGATTAAGAAGGCTCGGGCATGTATTAAGGAGGGAAGGGACTGAGGCAGTAAGATTAGTAAGGGAAATGTATGTTGTTGGTAAGAGGGGGAGAGGAAGACCGAAAAAGAGATGGGGGGGATGTGATGGCGAGTGATATGAGGAAAGTGGGATTAAGTGAAGAAGATGTGGGAGATAGAGTTAAGTGGAGGTGTAGGACCAGGGTGGCCGACCTCAAATAGTTGGGAGAGAAGGCGAAGGAGAAGAAGAAGAAGAATAAAAAACAGATCCTAGGTCAATAAATTGATTTTTGTTCTTCTGTTCTTATAATTTATAAATAATAATATTATCGTATTTGTATGACTGCATTTGTATTTTTCGAAAAAACCATGCTCGTAGTCGTGCCACTTTATTGTAGTTATTTCTATTTGCTCTTATACGTATTACGTATATAGGTACCTATACTCGAATAATTAATATTTAATAAGAACATCTTATTGTTTTAATAAGAAAAAATACCAAAAGTATAAAATATATAATTAATTCATTTAACACCAATAAATGTTGTAATTAAATTTACATAATATACCAATATAATTTCCAAAATAGCATAGTTGCATTTCTAAATCTTTAGAGTTTAGTGCATAATGCATTATACAAAATATATTATCTCAACTTACTTTTTCCATCTTTTGGACACTAATTCTTTAACATTTTTTAAGTTTTTTCTCCTCTTTGACGAAAATCCACGACTTTTACGGGATAACATCATGGAAATGAACGAAAATCACAAAAAAAAAACAAAATACATATACAACCTATTTGGTGTATAGGTAACTCTATAATGAAAATATAGGTATGTAATTGGTAGTTGGTAGGTAGGTACTAGGTATAAATGTATAATATTCTAATTTTATTAGATACCTACCTAGTGGTAGTAGACATATTATTATCATGTTATAATAATAATTTAATATTTCACAGTTTGATTACAAACTTTTTTGACTGATGTACTATAATATCATATCATATCTGTAAAATTGTCTCCAATTCTAAGAAGACATTAGCACCCGAAAACGTACCTTGAATACGATAACGTTTCAATCACTTTCGTACGCGCAATCACATGTCAAATTTTCTGGTTTTTGACGCTACACAATATAATTTTTGTAAAAAGACGCTCAGCATTTCTCAAATTTTGAAGCCGCATATTATCCGATTTAGGTTCTGAAAAATGTCCTAGAATTGTCATGATCTCCTCAATGTTTTGTCATATCGATTTAAAAAAATATAATTTACAATTATTTTTAGAGCATTTTAAAAATTAAAAGTGCTATAAAAATTAAATGGAAATACATTTTTTTAAATCGATATGGCAAAACATTGAGGAGGTCATGACAATTCTAGGACATTTTTCAGAACCTAAATCGGATAATATGCGGCTTCAAAATTTGAGAAATGCTGAGACTCTTTTTTACACATATTTATCCAGTCGCGAGGCCCCTTAACGAAACCCGAAAATCGTGTAGCCGTGTAGGTACCTATATTGATCTAAAACTCCTTATTATTAGGAATTAATAATTTATTCGAGTAACTGAACAGCTTAATAAGATAATAAAATAATAATAAATAAAAATGCATTTTTAGGACATTCAAATAAACGGCCGATATTTTTTTTCCTTAAAAATTTCAGCTTTCTACTACTTACTGGTAGTTTGGATAGTAATTTATAGGACTTGAATAACGTTTATATGCACCTACCTACATACATTTATATATATACCATTATACATATAATATACATTGTTACAAATACCCGATATTCCATTGATATATAATATTATATAATATATACATTATTCATCAATAGTAACTCGGTTCCTAATGCGTCTGTCTTTGATGCTCAGTTGGGCAGGTTCAAACCCCAGATTAGGAAAATTAATTTCTTGCAAAATTTACAGCGTGTGCTATCTGCCGAGTGATGGACCCATTCATAAAAATATGAAAATGATAGTTTGCACGTTTGGGATTCTGAGCGAAGCGAGGAATGTATTATTTTTACGATGATGTATTTTTCATTTTTATGTCTGTGTACAAAATTTCTACTAGAAGGAGTTCCTATAAGTACTCCGATCTTAACAAGCTTACCCAGTTTCCGGTAGCAAATATTTTCATCTAGTTGGTACTTTAGAAAGTTCATTTTTCGATTTTTAATTTTTTTTGATAGGTATACGCGTAACAAAAAAATATCAAAAAATTACCATAAAAATGGGTAAACACGATTTTGGTAAAATTCTTCAAACTCCGAAAATATTGATGTTGGAGTCTTGAGATACAACTACAAACGTATATTTGCAAAATATTAAAAAAAAAAAAAATTTTCGAACATTTTTAGCAAATTTTTTTGCAAATTTGAGACATTTAATTCATAACAGGTTTAATTTTAGTATTTAAGACCTAAAAATTTAATACAGTATTAAATTACTATAGTTACATACATAATATTTTAAAAATCGGTATGTACAATATTTTTTAATACCCATTTTAATTTTTTTTTAACACCCGTTTAATTTTTTTGACATATTGGTATGAAATGTGTTCGAATTTTGGGGAATAATGGATTTATCAACTTGAAATTTTTACCAAATACGTATATTAACACATTATGAGAGCAAAATAATTTTTGATATTTTCTTCCCAATTTTGGGTTATTTATAGCAATTTTCAATTTTGAGTCATCTAGTTCATAATAGTTATAATTTTAGGATTTAAGATCTGAAAATTTAATACAGAATTAAAATTATGTCATTTTAACTACACACAAAAAAATGTAAAATAATAGATCTATAAATTTGATATTTTCACCAAAAACTTATGTAAGTACCTACTACATTATGAAGGCAAAAATTTTTTTAAAAAGTTTACACATTTTTGGCCTACTAATAGCAATTTTCAATTTTGAGTCATATAATTCATAATTTTATTATTAACTTTTCTACTTTATAAGAAAATTCGATTTTTGGAATTATTTTTTTTTAAATACATGTTATTTTTTGATCAAAAAATAATGCTGAAGTCAGAATTTGGAGGTCTGACTTGATTTTAAAGTTATATTAAATTTAAATTTAACGATTTTATCCTATTCGTTTATAAGGTAGGTTTATAGGTATATATTTTTTATATATCGCAACAGTGTTCCGTAATCTAGTGGCGGCCAATAGAATTTTCATGCGCGGGGTTCTCGGTTCATATTCTAATCATTTTTTGCACTTTTTTCAACTTTTTTTGTTCATTATGTTATATAAAAATATCACAGTAATAGTATAATTAGTATAATCTACAGCAATTGTCAAGTATATCCACCGAAACTTTGCTCAGAATCATTTTTTTAAAAGAAATAATTGATCATTACTTTCAAATTTAATATATCGGTCATCATTATCCTACCCGACCTGCAAAGTGTTTCCCGGATATGTTTTAAATATTTATTACATTTTATTTTAGATTCTGAGCGTAGCGAGGGAACTAGTGGTTTTACAATGATGTTTATTTTTTTTATTAGTCTGTAAACACTTTTTATACCAGAAGAAGTGTTCCGATTTTTACAAGTTTACTTGGTTTCCGGTAGCAAATTACATCTAGTTGGTACTTTTGAGAGGTAATTTTTCGATTTTCTCAATAGTTTTTTAATGCGTATGGAAAAACTACCAAGAATTAATGAAAAAATATACGATTTCGTCAAATCAAGATTTTTAATTTCTTCGTCATTTCGAAAATAATGACTTGAAATTTACATCGAACATTTAATTTAGTAATATATTTACGTTGATTAATTTTTTTTTGTGCAATTTTGGGCTATTTATAGACATTTTAGTTTTTGAGGTTTCTTAGTTCTAAAAGGGGAAATTCTGAGTTTTAAGACCTGAAAATTTTATACAACGTTAAATATACGTTACTTTAACTAAATTTAAAAAATCTCGAAAATCCGTTGTCACAATTTTTTTTATAGTCATTTACATTTTTTTGACGAAATTATCAATTTTGAGGTATTTAAGTCCAAATAATTGGTAAAATGAGATTTTAAGACCTGAAAAAATTGAATATTACGTTAGTTGTTCATTAATTTAACTAAATTAAAAAAATTAGGCGGAGAAAAAGTATTTTACATTCTGAGCGTAGCGACTAGCGAGCTAGGAGCTAGTGGTTTTACAATGTTTATTTTTTTTTAAGTCCACGCGCATTTCGCGCAGCCCCATAGTAACTTTGCACCTATGAAATTGCTGACTTTTCCAGCTACATTTGGTTTAAAAAACCGGCGGGAATAATATTTATTATACCTACCTACTGTAGTTTTGTGTTTACCACATGTATAATTATTAGGGATGGGCCTATAGTTATTTTTTCCTATATCCGATAACCCGATAGTTTGTACTGATAGTAAACCGATACCCTATCCGATATTTTAAATGTAAAAATGGTTTTTTTACTTTTCAACTCATGCAATTTTTACTGTGTTAATTGTGATAACAAACCTGCTTATAGGCATTAACCTATGTAGGCTCTTTCTGCAGTGTGAATAACATTTTTTTTTTTAGTTAGCTATATATTTTTATTTACATACTTTGGTACCCACACCGTTAATATAATAAGAAATAACATCTTTAAAGTTCAACTGTGGTTTTTCCCATAGAAATGTCAGTAGCCATAGAATTTTCAAATTATTATTGATGGGTTATATATTTTTCTAAAGAATGTATAAGTATTAACATATTTTTTCGAGAAATAAAATATCGGTACATCCGATATCCGACAGTTTAAATATCAGCCAATATCTACTATTCATGTTCATGCCGATTCCCATCCCTAATAATTGTGCTATAGTAGGTACTTTGATTATAATATTTATATAGTATATTGTTTATACTTATTCAGAATATATAATAATAATAATAATAGTTATGTACCTATATAAAACTGAGTTCTTATAAACATGTAATATTACATTTTAAAATATACATAAGGTTACACTAAATCATATTTATTTCTACATAGTTTGATCTTCAATGTAATGTTAAACATAGGTAGGTACTGAGTATATAATTAATATTAAGAGTAGTGTATACTACACCGAAGCTACTCTCAGAATCGTTTTATTGAATGCAATGATTTATCATTGTTTTCAAATGCAATACATCTACCAAAAGTACTCTGTCCATTCATCCCTACTGACACTCAACGAGCGAAGTGCTTCCGCCCCCTACTGACCGGCTTTTTAATATTGCATGAATAAATATCTTTGGTTCAAAAAATATTTATACAACATTGCATAAATATTTAACAATCTTCTATAAATAGAAATTAAATATTTATTAAACATTCAATTAATATATATCCAGGCTAGTGGAGTAGTACCTACTTTTTGTGTAGATTTTCCTTAGTCGTTAAAAAAAAAGTATTGAAAAAATCAAAAAATAACTTCTCTAAAGTACCTACCTTGATGTAATTCACTACCGGAAAATGGGTAAGCTAAACTCTTACTAAAATTATTAGTAGGCAGTAGTGATGGGCAAATTCGGTCTTGGTCTTGCAAAAATACAAGACCAAGACCAAAATTGTACTAGAGCTAGCAAGACCAAGACCAAGATTTTACTATTTCAAAGCAAGACTGAAATAAAAATTTATGCAAGACCAAGACTTAACTGCAAGTCTTGCTTTTAAATAAAATAAAAATTAATGAATTAAATACGTTATTTATTACATTTTTTTTCTTGGTATACATTATTTATAATTCCACACCAAATCTACAGATTTCTCGTAATGCAATTATCAATATCCTATTGTAATATTTTCGGAAATGATTATCGTTTATCAAATATATGGGTAAACAGATATTCTACTATTTTTTGAAAGTTCGGTGTTATCGAAAACAATCAACTACACAGATACCTACCTAATTATTTTTTGTGAACGGAGGGGGAAATTACTCCCATTACTCCCTGTATCCCCCTTTGTGTACGTATAAATAAATTATTTATTCTTATTTATAACTTTGGTAAAAAAAAAAAATCAAGGCTGCAAGAATTTTGCAAGACCAAGACCAAGATTCATTCAACAAGACCAAGACTGACTTCTACTGAGTTAACAAGACCAAGACCAAGACTGCCATGGTCTTGGTCTTTGTCTTGCTTTGTGCATCACTAGTAGGTAGGTATAAATACGTGTTTGATAAGATTCACAATTTAGAAAATCCTTAGAATAAATCCTAGTATACCTACCTATATAATGTATATATGTATCTATAGCTAGTTGTTATTTTTGAATAAAAATAAAATAAGGATTTGGAAAGTTTGGGCAGTACCTAGAAGCCTTAAATTTGATGGCTTATTCAACTCCCCCTCATGCTTGGCTTAATTCAATATCGGACGGGCACGAGTCTCCTTAGAAAAATGAGTGGCATGAATTAATCCTCCAAATTACTAAGCCTTTTCTCTTATTTCCAGTTTTTTCAATAATTGGCAAAAATACGTCTAGTTATGTGCCTGAATTGGGTGTTTACCCAGTGATGTATTGGTAAAAAAATTCTGAGTATACGCCATTCTAAAAATTGTAGGTCCCAAAAATGTTTTCTCGGTTAGCTCGAGAATCATTTAGCTTATATTTTAAACTTTCACTTTCTTTTACTACAATTTAAATTCTAATCGGAACGAAGAAACTATTAATTTTACAATTAAACACTTGTAGAATAGAAAGAATCGAGAAAGCGTTTTGGGGAAAATAGGTTATTTGATGAAATTTTCATTCTAGTTGGTACCTACATAGATTAAGTATAGGTACAATAAGTATTCTAAGTATACATAAAGTATTCTTTATCTATGGTACCAAATAGGTAATTTCTCAATTTTTCCAGCAGTAAAGAAAATTTACTGAAAAGTATTATAAATTGGAACGTTTTAATACCAAAAACTTGAAATTTATAGTAATTATTTACTTTAGCACCACATTTACCTATGTATTTTAACAGGTTATAAACAATAATTAGGTCAACATTTTTTAACCGGATTTAATTTCTAAGTTAATCAACTTAAGTTTACCATTTATATTGGATAGTCAAAATTGAATATTTTTGGTTACTTATTAATATTTCTTTTATAATATTATGCATAAAATAATATATATATATATAATTTATAATAACTTGTAAGTTTTATAAATATTAATAAAACTTAATGTGATATTTGACATATTTACAGTAGGTACCTAATTAGTAAAAGCTACATTATTAATAACAAAATAATAATCAAACCAAGTTTTAACAGCTTTATTACATTTTTGAGACAATTTTTTAAAAAGATTATAATAATAGTAATAATAAATAAATTAAGTCAAAAATAATAAAAACAGAACTTTCCTGATCAAATATTTGATCAGAACCATTTCATATATCCAATTAGAGGAAGTATTTAGGTTAGAAAGTTAAAAAAATATTACATTTTATATAGAGTAAATAAAGAAAAATTTGTTAAGTATTTGGATGGTGAAACTTTTGTTTAAAATTATATTATAATTTAATTTTTTCCCCGGTTTTTCAAAATAAAATATGGTAACTCTGTATTTTACTATATAAAATTGTTATTAAATATCGTAATAAGTATTAATCTTTAATATCTATAAAATATTGTGCATATTATATTATTTGTCTATATCCATAAGTTCTGTAAATTGTGACTGATTCATTTCTATTATGATAATGGTACGTAAAATTAAAATGATGCCATTTTGAATACATTTAAATGTAATAATTAAATACCTATTATCATATTTAAAGAATGTATATAGAGAGCATATCTTATATTTTTTTTTCAAATATAATTTAGCAAAGAAATTTTAATTGTTTATGTTTTTGATTTTTAATGAAATAATTTTATTTTTATTTCCTCATTTTTAATTTAGAAAACTTGCAAACCATTATTTTACTATTTATTCTTTGTAGATGGAGAGTTATAGTACTAATTATTTTTAAATATTTTGTAAAATATTATATAAATATTTTCTTTCATTATGTGACTTTTATGTTGTATCACAAGATTTTGAGGGGAAATAATGTGGCAAAGTAACCCACCCATCAAATATTTTACTCAAAAATCTACCTTGGTTCAAGCCTTATGAATTTCAGAATTATATTAATTATCTATGCACTTACTAAATAGTATCTAAACAGTTTTTGTTATAATAAATACATAACTGAGTGGACAAATAAAAAACGTTATTCCTAAATTTGCTATATCCATCAATGTTATGAGAATTGTGTTCTACAATCTATAGTTTGATCATTACTGTAATAGGAGGGCATTATAAATATAGACAAATAAGTGTATAATATAAGTAGATTAGTTGAAATGGTATTATACAAAAAAAAAATTTTTTTTTTTTTAATATAAAACAATATAGATAGAACTTAATTTTGAAGAAAAAAAGAAAAAAAATATTTTAAATATGAATAAATTAATTAACAAAGTTTAGACATAAATTATGTACTTTTGCATATTTAGTTTACATGTATTATTTTACTATATTGTTCTGTATATATTTTTCACCGAGTAAAATAAATATAAAACAGGTGGCCTAATTTATTACAATAAATTATCAGATTTTTTAAAAAAAAATCACTGAAGAAAAGTGCCACAATATATTTAAATAAAAAAATGTACAATATATAACATATAATTTATTTTATTTATAAGACTAAACAAATAATTTAATCATATATTATAAAAAGTTTTAACAAATACAATACTAGTTGATAGCGTAATATAACAGATATAGGTAGGGTAATATGTATGACAACAAAATAGTTTAAGCCTAAAAAAAATATTCTATATACAAAATAGATTAATAGAAATCTGTACTTAAGTTATTTAAAAAACAAATATTCAAGAACTATTTTTAAAAAAAATTTATAATAGGTAATATTAACTTGTCAATAACAATTATATTATTACCAATAGCAATAAATTAGCAACTAGCCCATATAGTTACAAAATATTATTATAAAATCAATAGAAAATATTATTGGTTAATAGAAAATCCCTTAATAATTTTATTTAGGGATGTGATTGGCTGAAAAAAAGTTCATTATTGTAGTTAGGTACAATAAATAACTTCTAATATTACACTTGTTAATAATAAAAAAATATTATAATGTAAAATATGGCTATATGTCCATGTTTTATAGACAATAATTAATAATGACTAATGTTTTTATTTTGAGCATTCTAGTGTTTGTAAAAGTAAAAGTGACATGAACTTATAACTCAATACTCTGATCGGATCAAAATTTTTTTGTTTGATAATAATTATTAACATAGAACTGGCTTATGAATTGGTCTTGGGTGATGTTAGGATAGACTGCTGTGCACGTTCAATGTACAAGTTCAATAGCTTGAGCTTGGCATTATTCAAACTTGATATATACGGAGTAAATTTGTGTTCACCAAATACTTTATGCAATGAAACCATACAAAAGACAGCCGATTTTCGGACTGCACTATCAGGACTATCATAACCTTGTAGTAAACCAATCATTATATCTTTCATTTGCGCAGCTATAGAAGGACTTTTATACATATCAACCAATTTGGTCATCATCTTGATTGCCATTAAACTAACAGGAAATTCTTTTGCAGATATCAGTGGCGTTATAGCTCTAACTACTTTTTCTGGTTGTAAAGATACACTTATCGCAAATGAACATTCTTTAGCAACTTTTACAACTGGTTTACAGGGATCACAACACATATTTAACACTTTTAATACAATCAATTCAGTAAAATTATAAAAACAAGGAAACATATCTGGTTTTTGAACCAAATATGTAATTAAAATTATTGCTTGTTCCCGTACAATTGATTCACTATCCATAAATAATTCTAAAACAGTTTTAATAATTTTTTTAAAATTTTTTACAAGTATATCAGAAGAACTATCCTCTATTAATTCCTTTAGGTGATTTAAATTTGATTGTTTATAATCAAGTTGCAAAGTACCTTTATCTAAATCATCAAGGATTTTTACGATGCCATCTGCTGTACTATGACCATTTGTATAACCATTAAAATTATGATTAACGGTTTCAGTACTTGTTCCAGAATCATAAGAAGTAGCATCACTTTTACCAGTAGAATGACATTCTAAATTATATTTTTGTAATTCAGTGGTATTTTTTTTTAATGACTTGTATATTTCTTCCGAATCGAAAGTAACAGTGGTGTCTAGTTGTAAAGGAGGTGATGCAAGATTTGTAGGAGACTGTCGGTTATAATATTTTGGTGACATTAATTGATCAACACTACTTCTTCTCACTCTATTTTTAATGAGTCTAAAAACTGTTTCTTGATACTCTTCTGGCAATTGAGATAATCTCAATGTGATTTGAGATGCATTTAAACTGTACAATGTTAGTATAGCTTCTTGAGCAGCACGTCTTAACCCCGGGTCTTGTTTTATATTGTTATTTACAGTCCAACCAATCATTTTAGTCAATGCTAATGTAGCATAATCTTTTTTTCTATCTACAGCTGAAGGAAATATTAACCCTGGACATGTAGTAGTAGCCAATTTTAATATATAATTCATAGCGAATATTTTAATTTTAGTATTTGGTGTCTGTGTAGGGTCTGTGAGGAATTTAAATACAGCAGTTAACTGAGAATCATAAGGAAATGATAATCTTACAATTTCCATTGTTTTCAATATTTTTGAATATACAGAACCAAGTATATCTGAACCTTCTTTATTAAATAACTTGACCAAAAGTATATACAACCAATATTCTAAGTATTGATTATGAGTAACAATTAATTCATTAAGTGCATCTAGAAAAAGACTTATAACTTTGGTTTGAGAATCCATAAACATTTTGGTGAATACATCTGTTAACCTTCTTAATAACATTTCACTTATGATATTTCCTTGTTGTAAATACCTTTGTAAGATTACTAAGCCTTCCTTGCGGTTATTCCAATTAGAACTTTCACAATTTGTTATAATGTCTTCAATATTCAAACTGGAATCCTCCCAAATTTCTTTGCTTAAGCGATGTTGTGATCCATTCCAATAAAATGAATCAGACGATCGTTTGAGGGAATCGATCGAGCTCTCAGAAAAAATACTAGATGTCTCTCTCTCATCACTATTATTATATAATGACCTTCCTAAAATTTTTCTTGGAGATTTGTGACCAGGCGTATTACCAAGAGCATCAGCTAAAGCAGATTCAGCTTCTCGACTCTGTATTAATATTTTTTGTGCCATAATTGGTCTAGATGTTGACAAAATAGGTGACTGTCTACTATTTGAATGTGATCTAAGGGGGTTATACCTATTAGGACTGGCTTCTCTACTAGTGCTTTGAGATCTGGGTATACCAGAACTACCTCTTTGTGATTTTAATTGACCAAACGTAAATCTTGAAGATGGTGATCCTGAACGACTAGTTGGTTGAGATATTGATACTCGACCTGCTGATCTCCCAACTCTTTCTATTTGATGTATATCTTCATTAGATTTTTTAGATGCAGATTGAGGGGATACCATGGGATTAACTTTTTCTCTGTCAAGCACTGCATATTGAGAACGAGCTTTTGCTCTTTGAGCAGCTTGCAAATCTATGGCACTACTTGATCTCTTTGAAATATTATTTTGTGGAGTAACTAGATGCCGAGAAGGTAATCTTGTACTTTCGGCCATTAAAAATTTTAATAAGCATGAATTGGATCCAGTATTTGTAAGTAATACTTTACGATACGTGGGCTCCAATATATTTAATAATATTTGTCCTTGCTCTGGAAAATGCTCACAAAATCCCCAATAAGCTTTTCGTGATAATACCCGTGCATCTGAATCAGCATCTGCTATACCTTTTTTAATGGAATTCTGAAGTATTGTTATGTGTCTTTCTAATGCTTGAATTGGCCATGTACGCAAGATATGATAAAAAAATTCACAACATGCTCGACGAATATCTTTTGATTTTGATTCTAGACTATTTGCAAGAATGGGTATAATACGAGGAGCATGTGTATGTTCTAAAATAAATCTTGCAGCAATTAATCCAGATGAAGCAGTTACTTTTGCTGAATTAGGAATAAGAGCAATTAAATTGCTAAAAATTGATTCTGCAAAGTGACTAAATTTAATGCCTAAACGCTGAGATAAAAATGCAATAGTTATACATGTTTCTCTAACAACCCGAGATCGTAAATCTTTGACAGATGTTTGAAAAGAATGTTCTAAATATTTTAAATTATTGAAAAATTCTTCATACTTAGTAGCACCAATTAGAATAAGTGATCTAATTTTTTTCAATGACTCCACTCGTTTATCCCATTGTTCATTAACATCTTGAATAGACTCATGTAACTTTTTCATGTTATTATTTAAATCTTGTGCACAAAAAATCTGTATAGTAGGAACGTCTTCAAATGATTGAATAAAAGTATCTTCATCAACAGCAGTTGCATGAGATAAAGCGGAAGATACTGAACAAGGTTTTTGAACTGAACCAGTTTGTTGTAATGGTGTTGTAGAATTTGGAGGGGAAAATGAACCGGGTCTTTTGATACTACTAGGGATGCATTTAGGTACTGACATACAAGCACGGTCAGTCTCATCATCAACTAAACTAAGCCCAACAAAAGCAGTTGGTAATACATTTCCAGCAACTTTAGTTTCATCAAATTTTTTCATGAGGTCTATCATTTTACCACGAGGAATTGTATACTTTTTTTGTATATCAACACGTAATTTTTCTCCAACATGTTTATATAAATCAACAAGTGTGTCAAATGCTTTATGTCTTACTTGAACATTAGGGTCGCTTAAAAGTTTTACAATCATAGGTACAATTTTTGATATAGTAATACAATTGGCACCAAATTCCTCAATAGTTAATAATAATAACTTCATAGCTTCTTGTTTAACACTGCTATTTTTATGATAGAAAGCATTTGCAGATATTTTGTCGAATAATGCTTGTGGGCTAATCGTACCACTTTGCATTAATTTCATAATAAGAAAAAGTGCTTTAATTTTTATTGAATCTTTATTATCGCCAAGACGGTCAATTGCTAAGGGTATTACTGTAAAAATATATGGTCTAAAATCTGTTTTCATTCTAGTTATTAATTGTGTGATTATTTCAATTCCATATTGAGTAACTTTGGGATTATTATTTGATAACCATTGAATAATGCCATCAGTAAATATTCCAATGTTAGAACATTCAACTGAATTACTAGGTTCTTCTAAATAAGTAAATAATTTACCACCTACAGTAACTTTCAATTTTATATCAGAAGTCGATAACAGAGGTAAAAATCCATCTAAATCATGTGGTAATCCAGCAGCCATTTTCTTATATGTTAATGATATGTTGTATGGCAAATTGTTTTTAAGTGTTATGCTTCTTTATTATATAACACATCTATATACTCTGTAACAAAATATTCAATTATAATTAGGTATTTTATAATATTTATTTTAATTAAAATATTTTTTAAATAGTGGTTTATTTACATAATTTTAATAAAATAATAATTGTTAATATATGTTTCACTGTATGGCGCCTACTGTCCCACATTGTCTACATGTACAACTTCAGGTTATTGTAATGAATTGTCAGCAACTTACAAATATCTTAGAAATATGAAACAAAAATAAATGACGGATAACATTAACACGTGCTTTCGATATTACATTTTTTTTGAAGTTATATTTATTTAAAAAAATGAATATTTCAACAATTTATAAAACATATTTAAATGCACTAAGTAGGTACTAAATAATATTGTTCTTTATAATTTATTTTTTGTTTCGTCTTTATATAATGTTTTTAAGTTGTTATAAATAAGAAATTCAAATGTAATAAGTTATATTAATTTTGAACATATATTAATATTTTATATGATCTTCACTAAAATAGTAGAATATGTTAATGATATTATGTATTGATTTAACGTAATAAAGGTTAGAAAATTAGTACATTATAAAAAATTAAGTCCTCTTAAATTAAATTTTTTTTTAGCAAAAATACCAAAATTTTGTTTTCAATATGTTTTAGTAAAGAATGTATAGAATCTTAATATATTTTGGAAATTAAAATTGGAATATTATATACTTTTATAGCATATAATTGTTCATAAATTTATAATATTCACAAAATCGAATTTATACATTCTATGCGGTTATGCAAAATACAGTATTTTTTATTATTCATTGCCAAAATAATGTTCAATTATTAACCTGTAAAATTCTCAGTCTATCATCTAGAAATCAATAAAGTATTTACACACATACAACATATAACATATTAACCACTGGAAAAGAACATAGATTAGAGGACCAACTTCACACAGCACCAAAATTTAATCTGTTCGATTTCAAATAAATTTTTTTCAACTATTTTTTACTATTTTTTTTTTATACACTTTTAAGGTACGATTCCTTAAAACGCATCTGGAGATGCGTAGCTTGTTTTTTGATCACTTCAGTTTTGCATTGTTTGTTTTTCTGTCAAAGAAAATTGGTTCTTTAATTGTATTGTACCAAAGATTAGAGAACATTATTGTACGGATATATTAAGGGATTTGGCAGTAGTGACTCGTGGGTGAAATATCTGGTGGTGCACAACCAAAAAATAATACCGATTAATAACAATAATAATATGATATTATGTTATTTTCTCTAAAATGTCCATATAACACTGTAATAACGAACGTGATGCCATTCATTTAATTAAGAACATACCTACATTCATATAAAACATTAATTAATTTACCTTATGCATATATAATCTAGATAAGTGATATTCTGATAACATCTGAAAATGGTGATAACTGCACCAAATAATAAACCTCGTTACGACATATGACCATAGAATAGTTAGAAATAAATAGTTGGTGGTTCAAACTAGTTTTCTGCACGATGCTATATAATTTACAAAGTGTATTTTTCCCCAGAGAGAGAATAAAATACAACTGCGCGTGTGTAAATAATATGCATTATTCAAGTGTGGGTAACTGCGCTGTAGTATCGTTGGGACGGTAGCTGCGACCCAGCAGCAATCAACAACACTCTATAAATAATTTTTAAAAAATTGTAAGTAAAATAAAATTTAACAATTCAAAAATAATTCAGCATTAGTAAAACTTTTTATTGTGTAATCATATTTGTTAAAAAAATATTAAATAGTAAAAAATGGGTGGCAGCTGATAATGGACCAGATTCTAAAACTCTTATTATAGACTTTTTTAATATTATTTTTTATTTTATTTATTATATACTATAGGTATCAGAGGTATGACAGCAATATTTACGTTTTCGTCCAGTTGTGCCATTCATGGAATAAAAACAGAAATGTCAACTGCCGAGACTAAACATAGACAATGAGCGTATATCTATATATAATTAATTTCATTGGCAGATGCATAGTACACATATTATGCAGCCATGGGTATTGGTAATTCTAAAATTTTAAAATTTTAGAAAGTGTTTAGACAGAGACATTATCATAAAGCTGTATCTGTCTATTTAATGAAAAATGCAGAGAAAATGATTAGACTTAAAATTGAAATATCAAAATTTTGAGAATAAAATATTTTCAAGGGAATCTATTAAGGGGGCAATTTATGTATATATCAAAGAAATTTTAACTACCTAGTTAAAAATATCAAAAATTAAAAATTATGTAACTTTTTTGTAAGACAGTATATTACATATAGGCTTTCAGGTGTTCTCGAACATAAAAGTTTTTTATTAAGAATATTTGTGGGTAATGAATCTGCTGATTCACTGCCCAATGCACAAAATTTGTCAGATTTATTTTAAAATTGGTAGACATCAAGGATTATCACATGTGTACACTGTATGTGTTTTTAAAATTTGGTCATTAGTAGGTACCTACTTTTTTCTTCAAAATTTTAACAAATGGAAATTGCTCATTGCAAATTAGTACCTAGGTACTTAAATATTGTTTATTGGTGTTAAATCCTATGGTGGTTTATTCCTCAATTTATATTATAAGGAGATTATTATATAATACATAAGTATTATTGTTTTATTTATATTTTCGCCAAATAAATAATTCTTATAGTATATTAATTATTAGAAACGATAACTTTATTTTTATTCAACCATTTTGACAAAAGACACAATATGAAATCAAAATGTATCAATTATTTCAAAATTGACTTCACCGAGTAAAATTAAAAGTAATACATTATTTTAAAGTTAATATAACCAAAAATAATCTAAGTTAATAAGTTAGGTTAACAATAATCAATTATAAAAGTTAGGTTAAAAGTTAAAATTAACTGAACTATTAACTTATTAACTCGTTAATGACCAGCTTGGGAGTACCTACTTTGATATTAATGTATTATAAAACTTCGAGTTAAAAAAAAATTTAAGAAGTCTGGTCAGTAGGAGTGGGAGTACTGCATACATTAGGAGTGTAATTAATTTTATTTTTTACTAGTATATGAGATCTTTTTAAATCTACTTAATATAATTAAGAAAACGTCACTATTATGGGTTGGTCGTCTTCTTCCCCTAAGCCTTTTCTCTCAAATATTTGCGATCGGCCATCCTGATCCTACACATCATCCTACACTTCCATTTAACTCTATCTCCTGTGTCTTTTTCATTTACCCACACTTTCTTCATATCACTCGCCATCACATCCCCCACCTCTTTTTCAGTTTTCCTCTCCCTTCATTCATCAACATAAATTTCCTTCATTAATATTACTGCCTCAGTCTTTTCCTTAATATGTGACCAAGCTATCTTAATCTATTCTCCCTTATTTTGTCTATTATCGAGCTTCTATACTACTATACTACCTTATATATTTTTTCCTTATTTTATTCTCTCGTTACTCCACTCATCCACCTTAACATTCTCATCTCTGCTACACTCATTCACTGTTCTATCTTCATATCTACTGCCCAATATTCTGTTCCATACATCATAGTAGGTTTCCCCACTGCCTTATAAAATTTACCATTTAACCTAATAGGGATTATTTTATCACACAAAACACTTAACGCTTCTCTCCACTTCATTCATCCATACTTAAACCTGTGTTTCATATCATCTTCGTAAACCTCATCTTACTGTACAACAGATCCTAAATATTTGAACCTCTCAACCTCTCCCATTATATCTCCACTTAACTTTATTTCTAGTCTTTCCCTATTCCCTCGGTGTTCCCTTTCACCAAAATCATACTCTATATATTCTGTTTTATTCCTACTAATCCTTAGTCCTTTACTTTCCAGAGCTTCCCTCTACTCTTCAAGTCTACCATTCACTTCCTCAGGACTTTCTCCTATCAGTACTATATCATCTGCAAACAACACACACTATGGTACTTTACTCTGTATATCCTTTGTTATTTCATCCATTACCAGGGAAAATAAGTAAAGACTCAAGTCCTCAGTTTCTCTACACAAACTTCTCACTCTTGTACTCGCTCCTTCATACATATCTTCAATAATGTTCACATATACCTTTGATAATCCTTTCTTCATTAATTCCCACTTTAAGATCTCCTAGGAACCCTGTCATAAGCTTTCTCTAGATCAATAAATACCATACACAATTTCCTTTTCCTTTCTCTGTACTTCTCTACAATCTGTCTCAAACAAAATATTGGTTCCATTGTTGACCTCCCTGACAAAAACGCAAACTAATTTCTAGTAACAATTGTCTCACTTCTTACCCTTTGATCTATTATCTTTCCTCAAATCTTCATACTGTAGCTCAAATATTTTATCCTTCTATAATTTCCACAATTCTGCACATCTCTTTTACCCTTAATATTAGTACCATACAACTTTTCTCCACGCTTCTGGAATTTTTCCTTCTACCAGTACTTTATTAAATAATAAAGAACTTTGTCAGCTATTTTATACCTAAACTTTTTAATATTTTCCATACTTCTATTGATACTCTATCCGGTCTCACCGCTTTCTTATTTTTTATATTTCTCACAGCGCTCCACACTTCCTCTTCCCTTATTAAATCCACCATGCCCAAATTCATACCCAATCAATTGCCTGTCTCTGAAATTCCTCATTTAATAATCTTTTAAAATATTCTTTCCATCTCTTTATCACTTTCTTTTCCTTTATTAACACCCTCCTATCTTCATATTTTATACACCAAACGTTTCTAAAGTCCTTGGATTGTTTTTCTCTTTCCTTAGCCTGTACACTTTTTTTCTACCTCCTTTAGTTCCTAACCTCTCATATAACTTATCATATTTTCCTAATTAAGCTTTACTTACTGCACATTTTGCTGCTTTAGATAAAATTTTATACTTTACTCAATCTTCTCTCTGGTTTTCTGCCATTTTTTAAACTGTATTTTTTTGTTTGATATTATCTCCTGTACTTCTTCTGCCCACCACCATGTTTGCTTATCATGTGGTATATTACCTCTACTCATACCAACGACTTCCTTAACAACCCTCTTAACACCATTTGCTACCTTTTTCCACATTTTGTTTATATTCCCTTTCATATTCCACACCCCTGTCTCTATCAGCTTTTTTGTAAATACTTTTTCATTTTTATAGGTTAATTTCCATCACCTAATCTATATATTTTTTTTTGTACATCCTCTTTACCTTACAGTCCTTACTGTTTCAAAGCCACATAAAATAATTAATTTGTGATTTTTTCCCTCCAATCCAATGATAAACAAATGCATTCAATAATAAACAATTCTGAGAAATGTGTAATTTATTTTATTTTTTACTAGTAGGTATACGAGATCTTCTTAATTCTACTTAATATAATTAAGGAAACATTACTATTATGGGTTAGTCATAAGAACCATTATTCAAATGTATAATAAATAATAAATATTTATATTTTAACACAATTATATAATTATTAGTATAAACATTTCAAATTTATATTATATTAAAATTTATTGATTTCTAGATGATAGGCTTTGATAATTTGATGGATTAATAGTCGAACATTATTCTGGCAATGAATAATAAAAAACTGTATTTTGCATAACCGCACAGAACATATAAATTCTATTAATTGTAAATATTACAAATTTAACAAAAATAATATACTTTAAAAGTATATGATATACCTACTATACTAACTATAGAATTAATTGTTTACCAAAAAAGCTTTGAAATAGATTTTAAATGTAATATACTATCTGTCATACTCGGCCTTGACTAAGATTTGAATTTCTATTTCTACTTACCACCTTCCCCCTTGAATACCTTTATATAGGTAATTACTCTGTATAAGTATATATATGGTTTTTACTGAATACAAAATATATCTTATTTTTTAACTAAAAATCTACAAGTATAAATATTGTGAATTATCAACACTAAGTTTACCTGAAGAAATGGAGACATCTTCAGTTAGATTGCCTCTGCCTACACTCAGATATTATTGGTCACTTTTTCAATATAATGTTTCTTCTCGTTTTATTACCTTAAAAAAAAATATATAATTATATATCTATATATTATATAGTTATAATAATTATAATACCCATTCATACAATTAAAAAATAAAATTAAAGATATCATATTTTTAACATTTTATATAAGTTTATTCAAGTATGTGTAGGAATGGACATATTATGTACATTATTACAAAATATATTATTATTATATACAGTTCAAGATCTAAACACACTAACAATCATTAGACACAACATTAAAGATCAAGCTTTAAAGTACCTAGTATCAATATCTTTCGCCGATCAACCAGATACCACAATAATTTTTAAGTTCATATTTAAAATAGGTATGTAAAATACAATATATTTTCTGACGCCCTGTTACAGCTGAAATATTTAACATTAAATAGCCATATTTTGAGAACACTTATAAGTATGATAGACTTTGGTGTAAACTAATTTTAAAATAAATCGGAAAAGTTTTGTTTATTTGGCAGCGAATCAGCACTTTCATCACCTACAAGTATTCATATAAGGTGCTAAATTTGCGACAAGTAATCGAGAATTTTGGTTGACATTTTTTATGGTAAGTATGTCAGGTGGGTTTAGAACTCTCTAAGGAGGTGTATGGTGTACAATACACCCGTACACAATTGGACCACAATATTTTATAGTGAATTAGAAATAAATCAATAAATTAGACCTAATAGATCTAATAAATTAGAAATAGCAAAGGGTTTATAGCGTCCTCTATATTTATTATCAGTTGAAAATCCTTACACAACTGTTTTAAGCTATTTTTTGAGTAAGTAAGCAAGCTTTTGTAATAATATAGATATCTATAATAATACTATATCTCTAGGTAGATCTTCAAGAAACAACTATAGTTGATAGTGATGATAACATACCATTATCAAGACAAAAATTTATCTTATATTAATAAATAATAACATTTTAATAGATACTAATTAAAAATAGTTGTCAAGTGTAATTCCACCAATAAATTAAAGTTATGTCACTATTAAATACTTTGTGCAGTGTACACTGTATTAGTGTAATAAAAATCTTCAAATTATATTTTAAAATACCTACCTAATTTTAAGTTATATCATATTTTTACTACTCCCCAGTAATTCTTATATTGTCTTGTAGTATAGGTAAGTACGTTGAATTATTCACATAGTACAAATTATTACAAAGATTGTAAATTATTGACATACAGTGTATATCGTACACATTAAACAGTACTTGTATTGAAGTTTGAAATTATAAAATGAGAGAATACCTAGGTAAATGAAAACATTTGCAAAGGACTTACCGACAATTTAGGATCGTCCCGAAATGATAACGGGTTAATCGTCGTGCAAATTTGTTCGAGTGTACACTATTATATCGATTAATCAATATTTTGATCATTCGTTATGTGATATTTTCTTGTTCGGTTAGAAACGCGCAAGACGCACGACGTAAATAATCATGAAAATCCTTAAACTCAAAACAGTAAAAAAACTAGGTAGGTACTCGATTTAATATTATAACACTCGTCAAAATAGACAAAATAAATTTTTTCATGAATATGGTATTTTTTTTTTGTCATGGACGAAGTAATACGCAAGTTCCGCCAATAATTATTGATAAGAGGACTATTGATATGGGCCACTGGGGTCTGGGGTACGTTTGTCTCAGGTGGATTTATATAAATCCACCTTGGTTTGTCTGCACGTCGCAAAGAATCCTTGGGCTCCACGTCCTTATCACGCATGCGCGCAAACCATAGATAATAAAGAAATCTATATTATCTACCCTTATCAACTTTTATATTAATCATAATTAATATTTAATAATATAAATTGAATAGGTAGGTACCTATATGAATATATTATACAATTTATATATGTATAATACAATTATATTCAATTTAACATTGACAAAATAGATTAACGTTTTAATTTTTATTAGTATTTTTTCGTCAGAATGTATTTTACCCAAATTTTTAAATCAATTTCTTAATTAACATGCCTGGTGGATTCCAAACTGGCCCCATCACATTACTCCAAGCATTATAAAATGATTGTTCGTCACATTCCACAAGTTTGAAAAAAAATGTCATCAATAAGCATAAGAATGTACGTTTGAATTAATTGTTACAATAACATTTTAAATAAATTGAAAAAAATTTATAAAATGTATTACATTTTGTGTTAAAACAGGAAACAAAATATTTACCTAATTGGTGCCCGGTTACTCGTGTGAACATAGTATTTGTTTTGAAACATAAAACAAAACTTATGATATACCATTTTTTAGATTTTAAGTATATTTTTATATAAGTAGTACTATTTGGTTGAATATATTGTTTTTAATTAAAAATTTGTGTTATTTTTATTAATTGTATTAATATTGCAACGTGTACCTTCTTTCTTCGGCGTAGGGACCGTTAATACCTATACCTAATCATATCCAGTTAAGGAGCAGTCAGTTGGCTATTTATTATTACACTAACTGGTCTTTTGAACTGGGTCGTTAGACTGATATAAATAAAGTTTTCTAATTTATTTTAAACAGGTCCTAGAAACTATGACCTGTGCTCGTTCTAACTTTAATACAATCAAACATAATTTAGCAACGACGACAAAGATTTATTATAATGAAACAAAATATAAATATACTTACACCTGAGTAACCCTGAGTTTGGAGGGTAGATATTAAATCCACAGGTGAAGCGGAGTACGAGTTTCAGCGAGTTGATTAGAAAATGTTTTAATTTGACTAGCATATTTAGATATTTAAACTCATATAAATTATTGTCATACGATATTAATTTATTTTTATTAAATTGAATTTAATGAAGTATCAGACTATTATATTATAAAAATTAAACACACCATAGAAGTAAATGTCAAAGGGAAAAATAAATAAATAACACTAAATGTCAAAAAATGAATGGAATTGGATACACATTATCTGTAAAGTTATTTATATACACTATTAAGTGTAGACTAGAGTTTTGGTATAGGGAAGTACACTACATATAAATTGAACTGAATTCTAAAATTTGATCACAACATAATTTTTAAAAGTTTTTAAGGTTTTTACATTTTTTTCAAAATTAATATTAGTGTGAAGTATGTAAAAATTCTTATTCAAAAAAAGCCAATTTAAATAAACACATAAAGAATAAACATCCCAATATGTTTTTACCTAAGGTATTTAATAATTAATATTTCTTATTTTCTACACTAATTAAGAGGACGCTACACACATTCGTGTTTTAAGAGGTTGTGTATAGGTAATTTTTAAGAAATTTTTAGAATTATAAAAACACAATTTAAAATTGGTCTCGTGTCTCTACCACTTTATTGTTTTGTAATCATGATATTTATTTAAAAAACATATTAAGAGGATGTTACACTCGCATTTGTTGTCTCTGTCTATCTAACAGATAATATAGCAAAATCACACTACGCAGAATTGAAATTTTGGCGTTTAGGTTAAATTTAGAGTATAAACACTTATTACAAAATTTAAAGCGAGGAATATTTTTGAGTGAACCTCATAGGCATTTTGTAAAATATCGTCTGACGAAAAAGTTAAAGCTATTTAAAAATATCAAAAATTAATAATGCCGTCATTTTTTTTTTTTTTTGACTATTTTACAAAAAGCTCATGAGGTTCACTCGGAATTATTCTTCTAGTTAAATTTGGTAATAAGTGTTTAAGCTCTAAATCGAACCAAAATGCCATAATTTAAATTTTGCGTTGTATAATTTTGCTATAGATGGACGGAGACAGAAAATGCGGGTATAGCATGCTCTTAATATTCCTATATTCCACATGACTACTCTCACTTTGAACCTATCCTGTGTTTTCAGAGGTGAATCTAACCTAGAACACTTTCCCTACATCATCAACATCATGTTCGTTAGGTAGTCTGATATACAGGATGTCTGTTAAACATTTTTAAGTTTTTTTTTTTTTAATAATTCTTAAAATTCTGTGGTATAATTCTTATATTTTATATTTTTTTTACAACTAAAAATAAAATATTTAAAAAAATTTTATAAGCCAAGAGTAAAATTGTATTTTGGTTGTAAAAAAATATAATATAAGAATATTGTAGTACAGGGTTCTATTAATATTATTATGAAAAAAGTTTTAAAAATATTGAACATAACAAAAGTGATTACATTTGTCAAATTCCTGTGAGACATTCTGTATATGATATAACTAATGGTATAACTACTGCAGCCGCTGTCATCCTGGTGCTGGTCACCTCATCTCTTAGGCTATCTCCACACCCAAGTTCCTCTCACTCTCACCATTTATTGTAGTACTTGTCATGATAACAATTTCAAAAACTTTGGCCCTGTTTTAAGATATTTATAGAAATGATTATATTTGATTTTTGTGTAATAAAACTAGTACTAATTTAAGAGAATTTTATATAAATATCATACATTTATTAATTTCTTTACCTATAAATTTTAGATTCTGAGCAAAGTAAGGAATGTATTGGTTTCACAATGACATTTTATTTTAGTTTTTTCTTTATGTATGTTAGTATGTGTAAGTTTTTTAGGAATGATCCAATTTGCTTACTTCATAATACATAATAATTACATTATTATATACCTACATATTACATAATTTTTATTTTAATACAATATTTTCCAAAAAATAAATAAAAAAAACTGGGCTATTTATAGCAATTTTAAATATTAAGGGTTTATTTGCATAAAATAATACATTTTAGGTTTTAAGACTTAAAAATTATATAAAATGTTAAAAGTACATTATTTTTATATAATATATTCAAAAAATTTAAAAAATCGGTTCCCAATTTTTTTAACAATATGTATTTAATTATTTTAGTATGAAATGTATTTTAATATATGAGAAATAGTCTATAGACTTGAAACTTTTATTAAAAACGCATTTAAGTATAAAAGTAATGTAATTTTTTTCTTTGAAATTAGGCTATTTATAGTAATTTTCAATTTTAAAATTTTTTTCGTCATAAAAGAATTAAAAATAGTTTTTGTGGAGAGTAATACTTATGTTCTATATCCACCACCAGTATCTTATCTACCGACGAGCGAACTGCTTCTGCCCCTTACTGACTGGCTTTTTAAATTTATTATTTTTTCTATATTTCTGTTAAAAATGGTATTTTTCATTACTTTTAAAAAAAACTACTAAGAAAATAAAAAATTAACACCTTAAAAATACCAATTTACTATTAAAAATATCTAATATAGGGAGATTTCACTGTATACAATTAATAATGTATATAAAAACTATTGTTCACGTTTCTTATTGAGAAACTATATTACATGTGTTCTTCCAGAAAATTCATAAACTCTGCTATTAAATATTGAAAGGTAGAGAGATGAGATTAGGATTTCCCAACTTGTTATTAATTCTGTTTATGTTGATGTTTTTTATTTGTATTTGTTTTTTTAGGGGACAACTTCAAATATTTAATCAATTCATCCAATATTTCAATGATATTATAAATACTAAAATAAAATACAAAACACTTTCTAATGTTGATCAAGGCATAAATTCTTATATGGTAACTATTGAATTGTTAGCTTTATTATTAATGACTTCATAACAGTTTTAGAATATTTTTTTATTTATTTTATTATATGATATACTAACTATATATTGTATAACATGAATCGGCAACGTTATAGGCAAAGTAGGGAAAGAAACAAAAAACAAATGTACATAAAAACATTTAAAACTAATTACTTACCTTATTTTGTTATATTAATTTTACATATTAGATATTATTTATTAAGAAGTTTGTTACTTTTGACCAGGGGCGAAGCATCCTATGAAACAAAGAGACAGTGTCTACCCATTTTTAATATTTGAAAAATTGTTAATAATATATTTAATTTTGAAATGAAAAATTTAGTATAAAATAAAAGTCAATAAAAAACATGATTTTATTTAAATTTTTTTTCTATCCAACTCATTACGTATCCACTGCTTAATTTATTTTAAAACTATACAAAAATAGTCATTGAGATAATGCCCGAGGCTGTCTCACATTTTTATATGTGATCGATACAGTGGGAGTCCCATTGGTGTGCAGGGTTTTTGTATGCACAATTCAACGGTGGTTAGAGACACCATCTCAACTTGGCGGCGACTGGTTCCTTTTACACTACCATCCCACAGCGTGTTGCGTTTTATCACAAAATAACAATATTATTATCTTATCATTAGTCGTGTGACATATAACCTTGCGGTTTTTTTTTTTTTTTTTTGTTGATTTTTCATTTTTTATTACTTTTATTGGTTTTGTTTTATATTTTAATTTTATTTGAAAAAATGACATCAATTTATATAATTATTAACATTGTTAATTATGGTGTTTAATTGTATGAATAATAATATATAGGTATATTATTATATTATATTATATATAGTATGATTTTTTTTTTTTAATTTGTCTCACCATTTAGTTTATACACGCTTCGCCACTTCTTTTGACTATTTCAGCAATGTACAGTTTGTATTTTTATGGTATATTAAAATTAGGGTCTCGATGATGTACAGCTCTTCTCGATATTTCCAGAGCTTCTAGAATCTCTGTTTGATTGACAACTGATTGTATGACTAACTATTTTTTTTTAACATTTAATTACGATAACTGGCCCAAGGAGTGTATTTATTCCTTATACTATAATAAAAATAATTATTGCAATAAAGATTGTTGTACATATAAGGCATGAATTAATAATGACAACACAAATATAATTTTTTTAGTACTAATTTATTTCGAAATTTTACCAAAAATGTCAATATATTCTACCCATTTTTTTTTTTTTTTTTTCAAAATAAGGTTCCTTCGAAGTGATGAGTCATATGACATACTTTTTTTTAAATGTATTTGGAGCCCAATATCCATGAGTCTTATAAGCGGCTCTTACTGTATTATATTGGATACGAAATTATAAAATAATAATGTGTTCAATAAGATATTTATTATAAAAATAATTTTAAATTAGAATAATGTATTTTTAAAGGGTTTTGTATAGGCAATTTTTATTAAATTTTAAGAAAAATTTAAAATCCAAAAATTTAAAAATAGTCATGTGTCAGTACCATTTTTTATGGATGTATTATTACGATATTTTTAAAAAAATTATGTTCACGCTCTATAACTACAACTTCTCTCTGTTTGATCGCAGTGTCAAAATTTATACAAAATATGAAAGTTGAAAATATTTACTATGCCGTAGTGTGGGGTTTAATTTTAAAATTAAAAAAAAAAAGGATTTAACTAAAAAAACTCCACATTACAGCATAGTAAATATTCTCATCTTTCATATTTTGTATAAATGTTGACTCTGCGATTACTAAGAAAGAAGTTGTAGTTATAGACCGTGAACATATTTTAATGCTGCTAAAATGGATGCATCATCTTAATAAGGTGTGTTGATAGTCCAGTTTTCTGTCTTCCGTGGTTTTCCAATTGCCGACCCTTGTTATATAGTAAGATCAAATTAATTTAATATTATATACAAAGAATAAATTATCATACTATTAAAAAACCTTATCCATTATTCTAAATTCAATTTAAAAAATTGGATTTTAATTAGAAATTATATGTTTTATCTAATAAAAATATTAAAATATAATAATTGTGTAATTAATAAATGGTATGCACATATGAATCAATTATGTTTATTTGTATATTTAAAACAAGTAGCTTGATTTTACAAATATTACACATTTTATTATAACTTTCAATGAATGCATTCCAAAACTCCAAAGAATTATTCCAGATTTCTTCACCATTAGTAAATTACCAAGAAAAAAATTTATTAAACCAACTATATCCTCATGTCTTTTTGAAAAATGTTAAATGTTCTTAAATATATTTTCCCCCTTAAGATAATGAGAATATCATTAACTGTGCTCAGCATAGCAATTATTTTCAATTTTCATATGTTAACAAAACCCTAAAAATGTATAACAATTCCTAATATTGATTCTGCATAAGTATATTAGTAAGAAATAAGCAAAATTCCTGCATTCTATCATATTTTCCTCAAAGAAATTAATATTTTATAATTAAGAGGATGTTACACTCGCATTTGTTGTCTCTGTCTATCTTAACAGATAATATAGCAAAATCACACTCCGCAGAATTTAAATTTTGTTGTTTAGGTTAAATTTAGAGTTTAAACATCTATTACAAAATTTAAAGCGAGGAATATTTTCGTGTGAACCTCATGGGAATTTTGTAAAATATCGCCTGACGAAAAAGTTAAAGGTATTTAAAAATATTAAAAACTAAAAATGCCACAACTTTTTTTTCTGAGAATATTTTACAAAAAGCCTATGAGGTTCACTCGAAATTATTCTTCTCGTTAAATTTGATAATAGGTGTTTAAGCTCTAAATCTAACCAAAATGCCATAATTTCAATTTTGCGTTGTACAATTTTGCTATTTTGCCAATTAGATGGACGGAGACAGAAAATGCGGGTATAGCATCCTCTTAATATACTAAATTTACAACTTTTTAAGAATCAAGTTCATACAGTTCTAATCATGTATTTACTTTTTAACATAAATTGGATATAAATATTATAATTTACTTATTTAATTATGTTATTATTTTATACACTATTATTGTAGATTATTTTACTGGAAAGTATTTTAAATTCATTAAATCAAACGGTTAAATTTAACAATGTGATTTTATTAATTGTGAATTGCATTGAATTCTCAACATATTCTAATATGTCAATATGTAATTTATCTGCTTCACGATTGACAGCAACATTAATTAATAAATATATTGATGGTATGTCTATTATACTATATTCTGTTTTGAGCTTAAAATAATTAATTTTTATCTATAATAGGTGATGAATATAATGATGTATTAGATAAATTTAAAATAAACTTAGAAAGTAACTTAAATTCAGTAGATATATTATACAAGAATAATGTTATAAATCAAATATCATGGATTACTAAGTCATTGGCACTTAAAGGACATGCTAAAATGTTACAATGGATTGATTGGGTAATATCAAAATAATTATTTAATTTATGTTATGACTTTTTTATGTATTGTTTTTAGTCATTGGATTTATTAGCAGATCCATTGTATGGAAAACTAATTACATTGTGTTTTAAAATGTTAACACAAACTGATACTAGATATCTAAATAAAGAGTGTTTTTGTTCAGTCAAGTAAATATATTTGATATCTATTACTATACTTTAATTAATAAATTTAATGAAATATATACTATATAAAATAATTTAATTAATACTAGCTTAATCTGAATATATTATAATAATATATATAATATATAAAAATATTTATGTTGTTATTTAATAAATTAATATATTTTAGGTTATTATATAAACAAAGGATATTTTGTTATGTCATTGAGCCACTTATATCAAAATATAATGTGTTGCCTGAACCTATTAAAGAAAACTTTCTCATTAGTATTTTATATCAAATGGATGGTAATAATTTTGTGACACTATCACCATACTTTTCTAAGGTAATTTTTAATCATTTTGAGCAGAGTGAGGAATGTATTGATTTTACTATAATGATTATTTTATTTTTTCTGGAAATACTTTTTTCAGGTAGAATTGAGTATGGTTATTAGTTTTAAAGTATGGTTATTTTGATATTAAATTTGTTCTAGATAGTACTTTTATGAGGTAATTTTTGAATTTTCCCAAATTTTCTTAATCATAGATAAAAATAATATATAATTGATATTATTTATAAGTGGGGGAAAAACAAATAAAGTAGTCATAGTAAATTAATATATACTAGTACATATTACTGTAATAATAACCAAAAATACCTCAAAAATACAAGTCAGCCAGCTAAAAAAACATGTGTAATTTAATGAGTGGCATTTTCCATCAAATTTTAGAAGTCATTATTATACTTAGTGTTGGAATAATATATAATTATGTCAATGTTTAGACACTACTTAATTATTATTTGTAAGGTGTTTTATTCCATGGCTGTCAAAAGTTTTCCTTTGCATTTATAATAATATTCTCTAATGTAAACTTTGTAAAAAAAACTATGCATTCAACGATATCAAATTATTATTTTTTTTATGAAAATAAATAATAGACAATAGGACAAAATAACATGCTGGTTGTTTTTTTAGTTGTTGGACCTGTATTTTTAGATATTTTTTGATAGGTTTATTTTTTTATTCCTTATTGAAATTATAATACTACAATCGACCACTATTTCTTTTTATCAAATTCACATTGGATGGATCAAATTTTATCCTACTCTAAGGAGAATTGAAATTACATCTTTGTTTAAACTAAGTTTAGTATCATGTGCTTAAATAGATAAATGTTAGTTAACATATCTACAATTAAAGTTCATTCTACCGTTTAATTTAGTTTTTGTTAGCTTGGCATACTCAATATTATCTGACATCATAGTTTTGTAAAAAAAAAAGTATTCTGCTCATTATTGTTTTATAGAAGTATTACTTTAGAATTTAATACATTCACCACCCATATCCCGATTGGTTTTTTCATGGTTGAAAATCAATAACTTAATTTATTCCTTACTTCATAATTATATAGCATTATAAATATTATAATTTACTTTTGAACTACTCTTTTCCATCAATACAATTTGAATATTTACATAATATTAAGTAATCAAATCAAATCAATGTATAATTTTTATTTAATTAAATTTATTAATCAATAATTTAGAAAAAGGCTAAATAGATTATATCCTTAATTTCAATTTCAATATTTAATTGAAATATCTAAATCATTGTTTTAATAATACTACATATACAATATACACCCCATCATTTCATTCCATATATATAATTATCATTTTAATTATTGCAGATATTACCAGTATTACTTCAACTTCTATCACCAGAACAAGTTTACGTTTTACAGTCATTGCAAACATTTTGTAACCTTTTAGAATCAAAAACCCCAGTTTTAGAAGATCATTTACAGTCTTTTATTCCAAAATTACTGAATCTATCTCAAAATTCAAAGTATATGGATATAAGAATAGTGGCTTTACAGTGTTTATACAACTGCTGTGACTATTCTTTAATTAAACTTTTACCTTTAAAAAGACAAGTAATAAACCATTTAAGGAATTATTCTTAAATATATATTTTAATAATTAATTTTTTAGGTTATTTTTGAACTCAGTAAATGCTTAGACGACAAAAAACGGTTAGTTCGTAAAGAAGTGGTTCGGACAAAATCTCGATGGTTGTCTATAGATATATTAAAAGATAATGATTAACTATAAAGAGTTGTAAAAATCATATCTTTTTATTTTACAAATATACAATTTTAAAAAATGTTCTATGACATTTAATATTATTTTAACTTGTATATTATATTATATTAATAATAATAATAATAACATAGTTTAAATGATGTTTTTCTTTATTGCCAAATATTATATTATTATAATGTAGTTTCAAAAAAAAAAAAAATGTACTTAAAAAATAATTACTAAAGATGACTTGAAGAATTATTCTAATAAAACATACATTTCATAATAACCATCAACTTCAAGTCTTTTGTGCAGTAAGAAATAATGTAAACAAAAATTATGTAGATCATCATTTTATTAAAAAGCTGAAAAAAAGCATTAATAATTTTAAAATTTTATTTTATATAATTTATGATTAAATTATTAATATTACCTGTAAGGATAACCATGTGCTTTTGATTTGAATATAGACAGAATAACACTAAATAGAAATACTACCAATGCTAAACCACCTACAGTCATTATTTTACGTGTTTTTGAATCCGTTTTCTTTGTATAAGAATCAGTCATTATCACAGCCCCAAATACCAATATTGTATCTATTGCAAGTATTAAGGATAATTTATAATTGACTAAAAAACAATATAAATATCAATTAAATATATATTTTAATCAATAGTATTAGCCATTTAATTGTATTATATTTTTCAGCAACATTAACTATGTTCATTTATGTAAATTCTGGTAATTAACCAAATGTAAAAACTAAGGTTTTGTAGTAAGCTAATGCGCTAAAAAACATCTGTTAATGATTGCATTTATACTTTAAAAATGAATTATACACAAATTTGATATCAAGTATAAAATGCAGTCACAATTAATGGATTCAAAAAGAAATACGTTTTTACTATCGAAAGTCATTGGTATGACGTCCTCTTAATGTTATTCATTAAATAAATCTAATACTTAATTAATATTTGATAAAACAAGCCCTCGACATATAATAATTAATTAAATATATGTTAATACTAATATAAATATAAATACTTATTATTTTATTAAGATTGTCAGTTTCTTGGTTATTCCCAGAAATTTTTCTTATCCTAGATGTCTAAAATTATGAAAGTGAGTTACAAAGATAATTATGTCTCCTTAAATGGAAAAATAATTGGTTAATTTATGCTATAAATAAATGTTGTTTAAATTTCTTTCACATCAATATTATTTATATTTCAATTTAAGGAAACTGATACCCATATGCTATATAAGAAAATGTTTATACAATGTAATTTTAGTAATACAAAAAGAATAAAAAATACAAATATGTTTAATTTTCATATAAATTTTGATATGTAAAATTAAACACATTTTTTTGTGAATATTGTTCTTAAAAAAATATTTTAATTTTAGATGTATTGATTTAACAAAATATTTTAGTGTAACTTTTATATAAATATTAAGGTGAGTTCACATCTGAGTAAATTTGTTGTGCATTATATTTTAGTTCTAACGCGCACACATTTGTCAATAATGGAGTATATTTTGTATTTGTACGTTGTGCGTTAAGCATTGTATTTTTGTGCTCAGCCTTTGTGGCGATCAGATATAAATTTAAAGACAATTAAATTTTTTGTGTTCAGTAATATTGTGTTTCGTATTTAGTGTAAAGTTGTTTCTTGTTTTCAAACAATGATATGAATTTTTCAGGCCCCATAACAAAATATATATTTTTTTTGGTGCTCTTGTATAAGTACTAAACAGTGTGTGTGTGACAAACAATTGTTGAAAAATGTTGCCCAGACTGAGTGCCGCTCTCACAAAAAACCCGACACAATATACACAATCCGACAAGGTTCAGAACATGTGCATTATTTGTCGCAAATACAAACACACAACCTGATTATATGTCACCCTGTCCAAAGTTGTCTAAATTTTGATGCATGTGTTGCTTTAAAAATATAAGGCACACAAAAATTTGCTCAGATGTGAAGCACCTCTAGGTTATAATTTAAATTTTTGTTTAGAATAAAAATTACCAGGCATTTTATAGATTTGAGAAAATTCAGGAACTTGTAAATTGCAAGTTATTTTAAACAACTAATCCTATGGAATAAAAAAACTAATTGAGGTTTGTATTTTATTAATAATTAAATTCCTATTTAAGGGGGTTTCAGTTGGTCATTTTCTAAGGAGTATTATTATATAGGCAATTTATTGTACATGATAAAATTTTTAATTCAGAATTTAATGCAGTTAAAGAGGTCATTGAAGTTATTAAAGTTAATAAATAAACTCCTAGGGCTTCTATCTATATTTGTCTAGGTTAAATCTAAATTGATAGTGCGAAAACAATGAAAATAAGGTTATATACCAAATCACTTTTTGATCAAAAAGTTTATACCAAATCACTTTTTGATCAAAAAGTTGCTTTCGTTGTGACAAAATTGTGAGACTGGCTGGTAAATTTTCTGTAAAATGCTTATGATTCCTTTGACATTATTTCTAGGTTTTAATTGAGATGTTTTTCGAAATATGGATTTCCGTTTTAGATATACAATAAGCAAAAATGTTAAAAATATGAAAATTTTGTTTAATCATATCGAAATCAAAAATTTATATTTTGAAAAAGACCTTAATTAAAACATAGAAAAATTGTCAACAATCTTAAGCTATTTTACAGAATTAAAATTGGAAGAGCAAGTCTTACAATTTTATTACAGTAAAAGGTCTAAAAACTATGTATTTTTGTTTGATTCGAACTACCTTAATATGTATTATTTTATATTTTAGAAGAGATTGTTGATTCTAATACTTCTTGTTGAGGTTTTTTTTTAATTACAAAAATATTAAAAACAATTTATATCCTTGAAAAAAATCTGTTCAAATTTATAAAATTTCTTTGAAGAATGTTCTAAAAATTACTGAAAATTCAAGTGTATCTTATAATAATTAAAATTTAGTACTTTTACCAATTATAAGAAATAAAGTGATGATTAATAAAAAATTAAAATAATTACAAAAAAATTCAATGATGTTTTTTGTCTTATTCATTACTTCAGAACTAATAAAGAAAAATTTATGAAAATAATCAATCTTCAAATACTTGATAATTGTTTGGGAAAATGGTCATTCTAAACAAAATTATTACAAGATACTTTTTTTAAATGTTGTAGAAAAAGTATATGCTTACAGTGTTAATAAACTTTTAATATTACCAACTACGCTTCTAACTACTGCTATACCAATGTTAGTTTCCAAAATTTAAGTTAAAACTATCTTTAAGCATTCTCCAATTTACGTCATTAAAAATAATGAAATGAACTTATAAAGAGATTAATTGAAATAATTAATTAATTTAATTAATTGAAATTAACTTATAGATAATGCACATAAAAATAATCAGTGTTCTTGGAATTTATAAGCATAATTTACTATCTGTTTATGTGATTTCTAAAATCATATCAGTAATGATATAATAATAATTTATATATTATATTAGTAAATAGTAATATAATGGATGTTATCATGATTGCATGAATTGCATTATTAGCCCTCTTAATCGAAATGTCACAGTTTGAACAACGGATTAAAATCTTAATAAAAAAATATATTCATCCGTGATTCAAATAGTGGACCGACATAAAATTTTATTCAAACTTGGAAAAACAGCTGCAGAAACGCTGGACTATTAGAAAAAATTTTCTTAAAAAAGTTAAAACATTTTAAACATTAAAGAAAATATGCATTAGCTAGCTATTTGAACATATTATCTTAAGTAAATCAATCTTTGATAAATCTAATTGTAGAAATATTTCTACATGTTATATTTGTCATTTTTAATTAGTAAGTTTGAACTAATATAATACTAAGTAAATTATTTATTAGATTCAACATAATTGTAGTTGAGTATTGATTTTTAACAGTTGTGGACAAAATACAAAAATGAAAAATTGTATACATACTAAACTTACTATAAGGATTCTATTATTGACCCTAAAAATAAGCCAATAAGCTGTATAAGAAAAATTATATATTTATTTCTAATTACCCAGCTAGTTGTAACTAGAAAATTATTTGGGGGAATAAGACATTTTTTTTTTAATGTATAAATTTATAGGTATGTATATGATTTATAATTTTATAATACAATAAAAACTACTAAAAACTGTTCATATAAACAATTAAAATATTGAATAAAAAACAAATAAGTAAATTAATTTTTTTTTTCTTATTTCCTCAGTCTCACTTAGAGTATACTATTTTAAATTATATTCGAATAATTATAAAATGTATTTTTCTAAATAATCATAGGCAGTACAACTTTTTTTTTTTGTTTCTAGGCCTTGTAAAAGCTCAGAATGCCTCTGTTTGGACTTAAATTATCTTAAAACTAGATTTAATGACCATTGAAAAATGTAGAAAAAAAGGATACTCAATATGATTATGATGTAGGTTTCAACAATAAATTGTCCTTGTGAAGAATTATGAATATATGTGATAATGCCCTGCTGATTACGATGCATTAATGGTGGTCCTCTAATATGATTCCACATTTGTCCAGAAATCATTGTCAAACAAAATAACTACAAAACAATACAATTATACATCATTGATTTATTTTATGAAAGTATACTACTAACCAACTCCTAATTAATATTTGGTAATCGCCTGAAATATTATAAAATAAACTTACCACAGCTCCAATTCCCCATAAATTTTTATTGAAAAACATTTCCATATTATTTCTTCGAACATACAAAAATGATGAACATATTGCAAATAAGATGGAAAGAGCCAATGTACTTGAATAATTTGGCGGACGGAATATTCGTATCTGAAACAAAAACAAGTAAAATGTTTAATAATTAATATTGATTACAGAATGAAATTTATTTAAAGTTTTAACCGATTGATAATACATTGATTTTATTATGAGCCAAACTGTACCTCGGAAAGTATACTCATTCATATAATTTGAATACATTTTTTCAGAAAGTTTTTTTATGATAAATTCTGTTTTTTTTTTACCCCCTTATTTAATAATACTATATTAACATTCAACTTTCAAATGATAACTTGTGATTTAAATATTATACATTTTCAAAGAATATATTTTTATGAGAATTTACACATTTATAATGAAATATAAACATCTTCTTGGAGATCCATGTGCAGGTAAAGCTTTAATTTCCTACAACCACATAAAGTATAATGCACGATCATGAAAAATTGAGATGCTGGAAATTGATGGTTATATTTATTTACAATTCACACAAAGGAATTTTTAAACATGTGATTGTCTTTCCATTACAGTTATGTGCTGCAATTTTTGCATGATAGCCAAAGAATGAGTATAAAACATTATTATATTTTATTATTACTTCATATAATTTCAATTCAAATTAGTATATATAATATTTTGGTGTTGAGTTACTTGTAGAATTATTTATATATATAAATAAATACCCAGTTTCTACAAAATAATTTGTTTTTATTTAACAAATACGTATTTCGAAAACAATGTTCTCATCTTTAGTGTTAAACAACTAAGTAGTACTTGAGTAGTTGTTTAACACTGAAGATGAGAACATTGTTTTCGAAATACGTATTTGTTAAATAAAAACAAATTATTTTGTAGAAACTGGGTATTTATTTATATATATTAGTATATATAATAAAATAATTCAAATGACATTCTAAAATATGATTTGAATCTTGTTTCGTTGTCTATTATACATGAAACCTAGACAGTCTGATTTAAAAATACTTGGACAAAAAGGATTAAATTATAAAAGTGAGATATAAATAATTTTGAATTGTGATGCTGATTTATACTGTACCAGCATATATTATAGCTACATAATATATACAGACATGCATATTATGTACATATTATATACTATATAATATATGACACATATATAAATAGGCCGAATATACAACACTATACCCAGCCACTCTTTTTAGTTTTACCAATTTTTTTTTTTTGATAAAAAAATTATAGTGAAATAAAATTTGGCAGTTGGGCTTAGTTTCTCAAAATAATTGAGTATATTTTATATATTTTTATTATTATTTAAATGCATAATTTTCAAACAATGAATTCTCAAATTCAATAAAAAAAAAAAATCAAAGTGTCTATGTAGAAATATGTTTCAATACGTTTATACTTGAACTTAACATTGGATGTTATTAAAATAGCTGAACATTTTTTGAATACAGCCAAACACTTCCAATGAATATTTGTTGCGAGTTTTTGTTAAATAGTGAACATATTTTTTGCATCTTTTAGAATGACAACCTTCATATTATTTAAGAAAAAGTTTTAAAAATTTACGTAAATACAGTACCTATATATATAATATGTATTAATATTACAATAGTATGTCCCATGATAAACTAAAGATACTTTAAGAAAAGTAAATACAAAAGTATGAAGCAAAATTTGTTTATCAATACAAATGTCAACTACTCTGTAAATATAATTAATATATCACCTATAGTTTTCTTATATAGTGAGATTGGAATTTGGAAAGTACTAGAGGCTGCAGTATATACCTATATATTATATATCAAAAGCATTAGCCCCCCCCCCTTGAATTATCACTGATCTATATAGCACAGAATATAATACTAATGTCTAAATCTAGTATATTTTTTATGTATTATTTTTCTAGGTATAATTTAATTTATGAAATAATACAAATATATAATTTGAACTCTTTAACTATTTTTAAATCGAACTGTTTAGCCGATTACCATTAGATATATTTGAATTAAAGAATTCCTATGCTTCATTCATTGAACATTTCATTATTTTCATAACAGAAGTAATTTGCAAGTAACAACAGTTTTTCATCAGCTTCTTCTTCTAAAATAATGTATAGCATCACCAAGTCCATTTTGACATGTGCCTAAACAACAAATGATGAAAATTTTCTACCAATGCGAGTCACAGTTAGAGATGTGAGCTCGGTAAATTTTACGGGTTAATGTAAATTTACCCGTTAATTTTTTTTTACCGCACTTAAAATCGAGTGACCCCTCATTTTAAATGTTTTTACTAGTGTAATAACTTTTATTTAGTCTATGCCATACTGTGTTTACAGAGAAAGAAAAAAAAGTTTTTTTTTTTTAAGGTATTAAGTATTAGTTAAATATATAAAGTATTAAAGTTATGTTGAGTTTTCTAATTTATTTAAATACATTATGTTTCATTATATATACATTAAAATGCATTTGTATTACATAAAACAATTTAAAAACCACTACTAGATCCCATGCTCTGCTCAGAATCTAAAAAGCTAAAATGAATGTTAGTATAAAAGTTGTTTATTTATTAGAATAATAAATTATTTACTGTTCTAAATGAAACAAAAAGTATTTGGTGAACATTATGTCCTTTTAATGTGAAAAACTTTAGGAATAGGTAAACAAAATGAATAATAATAAAAGAAAAACATTTTTTATGTAAATTAATTAATTTGTATATTTGATATTAAGCAATACGGCTTCAAATGATTTATAAAGTTATGAAATAACAATTAATTTGAAAATAATAAAATATATATGCAAAACTAAAAATTTACCGGTAAAATCCACATCTCTAGCCATAGTCATAATCGCACAGTGTAGCAAAATACTTCCATCACTCATTGCGTGGTTGTAGGGAACCAAGGCTTTATTGTTTCCATTACGTTACACAAAAATCAGCTTCTATACTCCACATATGTTTAGAGTGTAATCCGCTTAGGTTTCTACCCCACTACCCTACCAAAGTCAAACAATGCTACATTGGCATACAGAGCGCCAATATTTATCGACTATTGTCATATACCATATTGTATGCCACCAATTATAGTAATAATAATAGCAATTATAAGTAATAATATTCTGTTTATGAATAAATAGAATGTCAAATATAGAAAATTAAATATAATTTTAATTTATATATTTTAGTTCTATCAAATGGTTATTGTTTGGAACACTCGCTAAAAAAATGGAACACATTCATTTTTATGTTCTTTGTAAAAAAAACTAACACATTCACATTAAATTTATTTTCTAAAGAAATAGTTTATGTTCATGTATTTGGCCACTGGAGAGATATTGTGATAACATATTATTATATGATGATATATTATATTAATGGGACGAAAAAGCTTATGGTTATAACTTTGGAGCAACTACATGTGTTCTTATGTTATTAAGCATACCTTGTATTTTGCATTTTTACTGATGAAACAATATCTACAAAATTAGAGATTTTTATAATATAGGTTACTAATTTATAGATAAAAAGATATTTAATGGGTTAATAAATAACACGTTCATAATTGAAGGGCTTGCGGCAACAATCGGACAACTTCATTTTTTTTTTCAAAATCAGGTTATTTGCAAAACATAAAGAAAATAATTCTTTAAAAATAGGTGTAACAACTGGATAAATCCCATAAATTTTCATAGAGTTATTGGTAAAATTGGAGTTGTCTAATTTTGAATTTGAGGGCAACAAACGAACAACTCTGGAGAACTCTCAAAAAATTCCATGTAGTCATCAACTTTAGGAACATAATTTGTAAAGTTGAAAACATACATTTTTAATAAAATAAAATAAAATAATTATTTAATATTATTTATTATCATATTAAGTATCATCATTATACTGATATAATCGGAACTGAACATTTTTTAATTATTTGAACAGTTTTTAGTCTCTCCTGTAAAATAACTGAATATGGAGTTGTCTGGTTGTTGCCCCAAGCCCTTCAATTTTAATTAAGATACCTACTGCAAAATAAAATATTTAATTTGATTAAATTTTTTAAATTTATTTGAAATAATATTAAATATACTAACTTGTACATCAGTTCTTTCTTGTATCCACTTCGCAATCATTTCTGATGCAAAACCAACTCTCTGTATATCCATAGTATCTAAGGGCTTTGGTTTACCTTTTGCTGGAAAATGCATGAACACAGGAGCAGTATTAATTCTCAACTATATAAATAAAAATATTGATTATTTCAACTATACATTTTCCCAAAAAATAATATACACCACTGACCATTTGAAAAATGTCAGATCCCTCATCGAAGTCTACTATTCCAAAATATAACGGACTTTCAATAAGTCTATGAGAATAGCGATATGAATTTGCTACAATTATGAATTCATCACTAGCATGTCTAAAAAAAACAATATCAATTGTTGAGATATTTTTCAACACAAAACTTGATATTTAAATACTTCAAATATAAATCATTTTATTAATAGTAAAAAAATTTAATACTTTTTGGTTATCATTTCCACAATTAAAATGCTGAATTAGTAAGTATAGCTGTTTGTAACCAAGAAAAAAAAACAATCATAATATGGAGTAACGAATGAGTATATCAATAGATCATTTGAACCGGAGAGGGAAACGATAACCAACAAATATATTTGGTGATATTAAAGTTTGAATAAAATAAAAATTACCCGCATATTGAACATTGCCTATGAGATGCCATTGCTGTGAACATCATTATAACTGAATAATTTCTCGGAGTTGATTTCACAAACTCCTTAAATTTAGGTCCATTAAATCTAACTACAAACTTCTTTTGGTATAAATCATTTAGCTGTTGTACTTTCTGTTCAAGACTCTACAGTAAAATATAAGACATCTGATAACAAATTGTATACAAAGAGAACATGTTTCAACAATACATTTTCAATGAAAACTTACATTTCTTATTTGTATCAACGTATAAACATCTTATAAAATTGAAACTTAAAATATATAATAACAATATTATCTAATTACCCACAGAGTAGTTTTTGATATATTAATTAATTTAGGTAGGTATATACCTATATATTTTTTAATTTGGTTTTTATCAATTAAAAAAAAATGTGTAAAAAGGCACATACTAAAAATCAGGTCAACAATACAATTGTATCTAATACACATTACAAATTGAATTGTGATACAAATTCTGAAAGTATTTTGTTTCTAGATACTTACTTATATTTTTTATTTTTTCCAGTATATCATTTTGTGAGAAAAAGTACAAAATACATAAAATGATCAAAATCAAATTATATACAATATATATTTTACGGTAATTACAATTTTTAATTTTTTCTGCCAAACTCATATTATAAAAATAAAACAATAAATTAGATACTTGCTGTTGATTGTTAATATTTATACCAACTGGTGATTAATCTATTTTAAATCTTTATGCTTGAATGTCATAAGGTACATATCGTTATGTCATAAAATGATAAAATATATTAAAATTTTTTTTCCAATTCTTTTATTAATACTATTATTTAGTATTTCAAAAATAAATTATTTTTATTGTAATATGTAATGGTTTTAAATAAAATTGTAATTGGATATTTATTTGAATTTATTTCACTCTCCTATATAATATTTTGATATTTATATAGCTATATACAACTATAAGTTGAACATTTTTATTTTTATTTATATGATTATATAATGTAATATATTTTATTTGTACCTATATTGTTATTAAAATTTATTTTAAGAAATAATCATCAATATACCTATATTATATTTTTTTTTATAAAATTGTAATAAATTACAATAATTGTTATTATTAACCAATAATTATATTTATGAGAATATCTTGTATCTTCTCTAGAAATGAAATATATAATGTATCAAGATATATATTTTTTAATATCTTGTCCAACCCTGGCACTAAATAATGTTATTCTTCATTATTTATTTTTGTCTAATCTTTCTATGATATTCTCAAATTGATATAAATTAGAAAAAAATATCTAAATACATAAAAAAAAATAAAAACTGGGCTCTAAAGGGTAGACATAATGTGTTAGCACTCATTTTATCAATTTAATGAAAATATTACACCACTTACTTATGCCCCTAGGGGCACTGACTACACGGGTTGGACCTAATAACTATGATATTTACACGTATTTATATAGACAAAATAATATTTATAAATAAATGACATTAAATAATACCTACATAAAATAAAAAAACAATGTTAAATAATATAGGTACCTACGTATAATACATATTATAAACTGTTATTATTACTATTCTTTTAAAAATATGTTAAATATTATAATGTACCTAATTTGTATATTTTATTTTAATGAAGATAATATTATTATTTTAATAATGTTTCAAAGCTAGCTAGAGGTACATAATAATATAGGTACAACAAATTATGAACATAATGTTATATTATATGTATTTATATACAATTTTAAACGAGTATTAAAATATGTATGCATTAATTGCAAATATATGAAAGTTATATACATGTATACAATGCATTGTTATCCAATAATTAATATTTTAATAGTTAAAAACTTAAAACATAATGTTATAAAAATTGTACTGAATAAATATCTACATTATTTATTACATTTATTTGCAACAAAGTACATGTAATAATAAGAGTAAATAGCATACGAACTATTAATAGAATCAAATATACAAATATACAAAAAAAACAACGAAAAATGACTAAAAAAAAATTGAAAAATTTTATAAACTCATTATTTAACATTGAGGTACAATCTTATTGTCTTCTTTTTCTTCGCCGTCTCTCCTAACTATTTTGGGTCTGCCAATAATACAATTTTATTATACTATTTAAAAATTATTATTAAACATTGACATATGCATTTATTCTATAGTATATTTACCTATTTTATATTATTGATAATCATTGACATTTGACATACATTTAAAAACTATAATTTAACAGTTCTTTTTATACTAAGTAGGCTCCTAATGATTAAATATAGGTACGTATACTTACATATTTATTCAATCCAGTAGTTATTACTTTAAAGTTTAAATTTTAATTATAGATATTATATTCTAAATAATCCATGTAACTAAAAAGTAAAATATTTTCAAGTATTAAACGTGATATCCCATTATAACTAGTAAATATTAGGCCCAACCAGTGTAGACAGCATACTCTAGTGTGGCGTTCGGAACTGTTGTAGAATTTTAGTTCATACTAATGTGGGTTAGCAGGGGAATATTGACAACTGATAAATCCACATTAGGTAGATACACTATTTCTTGGATAAGATACTGATGGTAAATACTGAATGTATTGAATTTGAAAGCCATAATAAATTATATTATTAGATTTAAATAACATTAATTTATAACAATAAAAAAAACTTTACATAAAATAATATATATACATGCACACAGTAAAAATACAGTATTATCACTAGAAGTTTATTTGTTATTTACTGTTATTTACCAATTTAACACATATATAAATAAATGTTGTTTATATATCTGTGACCAATTCCTAACAATTTTCCATTTTTTTCCTTTACACCTAAACAGAAATGCCACATCACACATGGATGTCAGGGGAATTTATTAAAAAAAAAAATCAGGAATAAGTCCAATTTACCACCAGTCAAGAATGAAATTTTTTTTTTTTGTAATTGATAGTATTATAATTGGCGATTCTAAATATGCAAAAATTAAATTTTGGGAGCAAATGGTTAATTATAGCGATTTTAAATCATTTTAGTACATCAAAAACGACATAATTTACGTTACTATTTCGTATATTAAAAATGTCGTTTTTTTTTTTAACAAATACGCAAAATTCTTTAACTTAACTCAACTTAAAATTGAATATTTCAGAGAAAAAGGAGGGTGTACTGACTGAGCTCGTTACGCTCGCTTCGGTCAACTCCATTCACTCGCTTTCGTCGTGAATAACGTAAATTAAATTACGTCAGGTACGAGATAGTATTGATTATAATTATATTATGCACTATAAGTATATCTAGTATACACAGTTAACCTTCAAGTTCTTGTTAAACTAATACAAATTTAAATATTATTTCTGAAAATAAATAAATTGTCATATCTTATGATATATAAGCAATCAGTTCATCTGATCTTGGTAAACATATTCATAATATTTATGTAGGTAGGTATAACTAATTAAACAAACATTTTTGGAATTTTTTCCACCAATTGTAGTGCTTGGTATTGTTTCCATGATCAATATCCGTTTTTTATTGCCGATATAGGTAATAAAAAAAATAGGTATAGGTATATATATTTTTAAAATATTTTTTCGTTAATCATATGCAATAAAAATTGTATTTACAATGAAATATATATTTAGGGCTCATTTAATAAATCTACCTATAGCATACAAACACTAAATTGCATACAAATCCGAACGCAATTTTGAATATAATAGATTAACAAATTAGTTTGTATTCGTATTATATATATTTATATATCGCATTATATTTTTACCTTAGGACGCTCTTCTCTAGCACTTTCAACTAGTGAATTTAAAACAATAAAAGAACACAGAAAAATTATTTTTAAATACATTCTGAATAATAACGTTTAAACAAATTACAACAAAAAATACATATTGATATTGAACTAAACGTTTTTCAAAAATATAATTCTTAGATTAATAGAAGACGTTATAAATGTTGCTAATTTTTCTAGGAATTTATCAAATGTTAATGAATATTGAATATTGAATAATGACGTTGACTATATTACAGTATATGATAAAAATATAACACAATAATCACGATTCTTTACAATCCTGACAATAATTTAATTAAATGTCTTGCCGGTTTGATAAATTGTATTTAGGCAATTCAGATGTTACCAGTGTAACCAACGAGATATTTACGGGTGTGAAGGATTGCTACTACTGCCACGGCCACGGAATACATTGGAAGCCAGTTTACCCAAAATAACTTGTCAACTCCACGGAATATAAAGTCTGGCAACTTGTTTATGAAAACCACGATTTAAGGTGGTATTCCACGCTCACCGTGTACCATGTACACTGTACAGTCATATCTGTCATATCATCTTATATATAAAAATGCGAATTTTTTCTCCACCGTTTTTTCTATGAGAAAAACCTCTTGTAGAAATTTAATTCCCCGGACCGTTTTCGACGCCGCTCGAAGCGCGTTCCTCTGCCGTTGCCGTTTTAAAACCGTTTTCCGGTCGTTTTGTAATTTGTACGCGTTTCATTCCTCCGCTTTTTCGCCTTTTCTCCGAGCTTTCGACGCCTGAAGAAAAAAAAATTTCTGGACTCGGCGCATAGAAAATATTTAAACATTTCTCCCGCGCCATCTGTTATCACTCGACGTTCTCCCGCGTCGTATTATCGCCCCGAACTCTCGAAATCGGACTTTTTTGGCACCGCGGACGTTGGATTCGCGTTTCCCGGTATCCTTAACCTCGGAACGGACGTATTTTACGTTATTTTGGGTTCCCGTACGATATCGTTACGAAGTCGAGCCCCCCGTATTAATTATACAACTTATCGGTACAAATTTCGTAATATCTTTCATGTCGGTTGGTAGCACGATTTAAGATAATTATCTTAAATCGTGGTTGGTAGGGTCGTTCGATAAGAATCCCGTGTGTTACCATAACGGTTTAAGATCTTAAACCATGGTTACTATCATAAAACTACTATCTGTGCTTCTGTACTTTATCTAAGTTAACTTTTCAAATAATATTACCAGTAAGTATTTTTGTTTTTTAATCTTAATGACGTATTTTGTATTTTTGTGTATTTCACATTATTTATATTCTTGTTATATAATTTAATTTTCAACAAGTACCTATTGCTGTTTACTGGGTACATATCAAATATTTTTTTTATTTTGAATCATATACCGTAGTCCGAACAGTGTAGTTCCAATACATATTTGTTTACTGTTCTAAGTTTAACCTATTTGACCTTATTTTGTTTATTTGAAAACCTAAAATAAATGTTTATAAAAGTGTAAAAAGACAAGAAGTTATCAGATGCAATTCGATTTGTAGTGTTGTTATTCATAACGAAAATACGGTGCATTTTTTATTCAAGATAATATGAATATTAATAAATTTGATTATTTTTATAGAAAATTATTGCTTACTAAATACTTTGTAAATGGTTGGGGTGATCCAGAAAAACTTAAAAGGTGAGTAATTTATTATTATTATAATAAGTATGTATGTTTAAATATTTTACTAAAGCATTAATTTTATATTGTATTCAATATTGGTCAATTTTTAAAATCTACATGTGACCAAGCTATATTTTGACTTAAATCATCTTCTACCTATATTCATTTTCCTTAATTAACTAATTACATATGTGTACTGACCTACATAATTAAAGATTTTAAAAATTCCCCACAATTGTATAGGTATCTACACAATATCCAGTGTCCAAAATAGGTATATACCTAGTGTGGGTAAATGGACCAAATCCTCATAAAAAAATAAAATAATACAATGTGCTGCAAAGGGGTTCAGAAATTTATTAAATATGCATATGTAAAATAAAAACATAGGTTCACTTCAAGTGCAACCAAAGGACTACCATGGTGAGCGACGCGTCAAACAATATAAAATAAAATATTACTTATAGATAATACAAAAATACAATATTAATATTATGTCTGGCATATTTTACTTTTCAGTATAACTCTAGGTATAAATATGACTTGTTATTATTTTCTTCGTTGCAAAACTCCTTTTGGTTTTTGGACAACAATAGGTAGGTACCTAATAAAATAAATAATATTACGAAAGGATCAGAGGTATATGAGTGGTTTAAAAAAAAAAAATCTACTTATATTTAATATTTATGTTTCACCACTGTTTTCATTCAATTTTATTTTAATTATCTCTGGGGGGATTTTGTCCTACCACATATTTATACAGGGGAATTTTGTCCTAAATTAACCTAGTGTGCATAATTCAATGTATTAAACATTAATTACATGTTATGAAATTCACAGTACACGGATTTATTGCACGTTTACACGGATTTATTGCACGTTAATAGTGTCCTTTTATATTTATACCTATTTTACATATGTACTTTTGTACTTATTTACAATCTGTCTAGGACAAAGTATTGGCTCCATATTGGCTCCCCACTCATTTAGAAATACAGTTATGTAAATTTTCAAAAATTGGCCAAAAAAGCACAGACAGAAATTTTTTTAATTACTGTAGAAACTCTCCTAATTGATATAGAGAGTTGGGTGAGAGTCATTTTATAGCATTTTTCATAACCTACTACACTATACAACACTATGAGTTAAGAATGTTACAATAAAAAAAGAATTTTTAATTTAATTTCTTAAAAAGTACATTTTTAAATTAATTCCAAAAACACCTAATACATATAATAAAACACCTATAGGTGTAAATAGTCTGGCAAAATATAAAAATGGGATGACAATAGGTTCTTGTATAAAAAAAATGTTTTAAAAAAAAACCTTTTTTGATGTACCTATACCTATTATCTTAAATGACACATTGTATGATGTGTTTAAAGCGTAGTTTTTGAGAATCATTATTATAATAATTAATATATTGTGCATCAATTATAAAATGCAATAAAGACTACATAAAAAATATTGGTGAAAAATGTTTGGAAATGCAAGTGTTGAAATCTCTTAACAAACTTCACTTTAAATATATAACAGGCTATATAACTATAGTGTATGAAGCAAAGTATGATTTACAGAAAAATTAGGAACTTGATGAAGTAAAAATAACTTTTCTTCACCCAGTTGGGCCCTCTCATTTATTTTCATATCATAGGAAATTGGATGTTCTGACAAAAGTAAATTCTGTCACCTCCATTGAAAGAATTTATGTGTTTCCTGAAAATGATGTATCCCGTACAAGTGAGACAATTTACATAAGTGGATATGTTCATGTTTAAAGTATTTTTTTAAAGAATGTGAGTATAAAACTTGAATCATTACCTGATTAAAATGCATTACTGACAAATCGAGCTTTTGTTTTAAATTATTTTAATTTAATTAATTTCGAAAAATGTTGAATCCTCCGAATAATTTTTCAACAATATTTTTATGTAGTCTTTATTACATTTTATATTTATCAAGGACATAGGTATAAATTTCCTATGGGAGGGATTTAAAGTAGAAACCATGAACCCCTAGAAAGATAAATTTGAAAATAAATTACCTCAATATAATATATTGACCTACTGTGTAGGTTATTTTAATTATTTAATATAGTAGGTAGGTATTACAAATAAAAAAAAAGTTTAAAAATAATTATAATATATATGAATGAATAAATTTAATCTCTGTCTTTGTTGTATAGCTTGTTCACAATTTCTAATGGTTCAATAGTGATGTCTCTAACTAAGATGGTTTATATTATGGTATTATACTATTATATAATATAATAATGTATAGTACGTAGTATCTTTATCCTTTATTAATGGTGATCTCGAATCATTAAAACAAAATTTCCTATTTCTTTAATTTATGTAGGAGGCGCGATGGTCCCGTCATCCAAGTCACGAGCCACTGCACTTATAATTATAATTAAATAGGTATTATTCTTTGTACGTTTTCATATAAGACTTTTCATGGTGAACTAGTAATTTACTTTAGAAAAATAATTAATATTATTCAATACAAAATTTATTAATTATAATATGCTTTGTAAAAATATATTTTGTATTTAAGACAGTGGCGACTCCACCCAAATCCCATACAATTGGGTAGGGAAAACTACACAAATCCCATACAAAACCATTTTTGATTGAAAGATTATTCTAAGAAAATTAATAAAATAAAATAATATTATTATAATACAGAAGTATTGTATAAATATGTATATTTTATTAGGTAAGAAATTTATAGTATAGCTATATATGTAGTTAATATTGATAAGAACATGTGCCAACCACAATACCGTATATATTCGATTCACAACAAGCTGTATGTACCTATAATAGCTGTATCTTTAATAATCAAAGCGGACGTCATACGCTTGGGTTTTAAGGGGTTCTGTATTGATACTTGTTATTAAAGGTGAAAAAACTATTTTTTTTTTTTACTATTTTTAAATCACTGTAAAATTTTTAAACATAATATTTCTAAAAACACGAGATTATCTTTTAAAAGTTGTATTTTATCAATTTTATACTAGGTGTTTTAACTCTAAAATCATTTTAAAATGCTATTTCATTTGTTTTGCTTAAACATGTTTTTACTCCTGAAAATCAAAATAGTAATAATACTCTTATAAAAATAATATAAAGTATATATTTTCTTTTTATATGAGTAGCTACTAATTTCGACAGTCATCAGATTACAAATGAATAATGTATTATATAATAATTATTTATATATTTTCTTCTTCTTATAGGTACCTATTAATTGAGGGGCGACAATGCAAAACATGCTAATGCCATTTTTTGCATTTTCCAGAAACATTGATTTTCTGTTGTAGCTTATAGGAGTCACAAAAAATAGGAAATATTCTAAAAATTTATAAAAAAAAGATGAACCTATTTATGACATTTGTTTATATTTAAATTTAAGTTTAAATATATTAAAATATCATATTGTGCCAAAATTTATTATTTCCATCACTTAGTTCATTTTGACAAAATTCGATGGAAATAGTACGTTTTGGCTATATTTCATCATAACTTACCATCTCCAACAAATAGTGCATTATGACATAATTTAATAAATATAGGTACCTAGTCAATTTGCTATATTATTTATTTTACATACCTATTGACCTAGTATTTATTTTTGATAAACTATTTTTTGGAAAAGTAAATACTCAATATATTGTTATAATATAGGGAACCAAATTAATTATAATATATAAAACATTTAAAATGAAAACAAATATTAATAAATTTAACAACAGTATCCTTTAATAATAAATTTAATTATTACACTTTATCGCTTTACTTTTCTTACAATATATTGAGAACATTATTAGAAGTAAAAATAAATAGCTTCTTAAATCAAATAAATGTATGAATTTATTCATTGTCATCATCATAATAGTATCTTCTGTAGGAAGATCTGTAGGATCATAATTATTTTTAAAAATGCCTTCATAAAATTGTTGAGCGTCCTTGTGGTATTGTAAAAAATTTTAGAAGATTTTTTTATATCATTTTCCTTTGGGATTTTAACATGGTTTATGTTTTTAGTTTGATGATTGGTTGAACCCTCCATGGCCATTTGAATTGTCCTTGAGTTGAACATTTGAATTAATTAAAATCACTTTTGCAGAAAGTAGAAACATGCATAATATCGGTGGTGCGTAATGTGTTATTATCACATGATAGTCACGAAATTAATTTTTGGAGCAAAGTTTATTGTCAATAACCACGAATTATAATAATTAATTATTATAATAAGATATATATCTTAATTCGTGTCAATAACGAAGTCCTATATTATATTTTCGTTAAATAATAAAATAATAAATAATTTTATTAAAATTGAAATGTCAACAACAATTTTTACACTCGGAAATGGTACGTTTAGCAAATAATTTTAGTATAGCTGTATTTTAACGTGAGAACTAGAACGTTTTGCTTCAATCTGAAAATAGTATGTTCTGCATAATATTTTAAAAATAGTACGTTTTGCTTCAATTGTTATATGTTTTGCACCAAGTAACATGTAAAATATAGCGTTTTGATGCAATTTATAAATAGTTCTTTCTGACATGATTTTGTCGCTGGAAATAGTGCGTTATGCAGAAATTACGAAACTATAAGATCAATTCAATACGGGAAATAGTATGTTTTGTCAAAATCTGACTACGTCATTTGATTCCCCGCCATTTTCACTATCAGAATTAATATACAACTCTTGGCCTACCTACTTATATTTAATAATAATTTATTATAAAAATAATACATGTATTAGTTGACAAATTTTAACGGACTGTGTTGCAGCAGTCTTCGATAACTCGAGAAAAATGATAAATACCAAATAAAATTATGAGTATATTATATTTTATTGTTGAACATTGATTATAAATCGGTTCGTACAACAATAATAGGCCCAAATCACACTGTGATATTTTAGTCTTCCATAGATAGTGCTGATCAGTGATCATGATAATGGCTATATTTCAATGGACTTCCTAGGAATATTTATTTCAAAATTACATTTTATCAATTTTGAGTAAAAACGTGTATACAATATACATTATTATTTATAAATTATAATTTATATCTTTACTATCTACGTATATTAGGTATGTAAAACATTTAGTTTTCAACGGTGATGGGGTTGAACCCCCACCTTATTTACGCCCTTGATATTTACTATTATAAATTATAATATATAAAAACGATATTCATATATTTTTGATATGAAAATACAGATTAAAATTATAAAATGTGTCATTTAAGATAACATTAAAAAATATTTTGTAAACAAGAACCCATTGTCCTCCCATTTTTATATTTTGCCAGACGATTTACACCTATAGGCTATATTAGCTATTATTGGAATTAATTTGAAAATAAACTAAGAAATTTTTTTTTTCTTAACCCATATTATAGTATTATACCATAAGAAACAGTATGAAAAATGCTAAAAAATGACACCTCTCTCAGCTCCCTATTTAAATTGGGAGAGATTCTACTTATTCAAAAAATGTCCGTCCGTGCTTTTTTGGCCAATTTTTGAAAATTTACATAGCTATCTTAATAAAATTTGGTATTTTTACATGTTTATACAAATACTACAAATGTGCTAAATTTTAGGAAAATATGAGATGGTGAGGTTTAAATTGGAACAAAACTGTGTTAAGTTGATATGGAATACACCAACAGTAGTTGGGTTTGCATAAGGTGGTGCACAAAAGTTGTATGATATATTGATATGTGTGTCAATAAAAACAATTTTAAAATAATATCAGTACCAAATATACAATATTTTAAAAATATAAAAGAAATAATAGTATAAAGAATAAATTGACGTAAGAAATACTTCATACTCACGCGCTCGCTTAAACAGAATACGCGTACTTGTCGCGACCAAGAATTATTACTATTAATTTGTATGGGGGCATTATTGTTTTGAAGATTTTCGTGCACACTATAACGTGTCATTTTTATTCTACATTTAGACTTTTATAAAATGAAATAAAAATATATGAATTTATTATAATAAATATAAGATTGTATAATGCATTTATATGGTTTTAAATAATGTTACAGAATAGTGAATTGGGTTATTGTTGTAAATATTAATTGCCTTTATTAATAATAAAGATTTATTATTAAATAATAGAAAAACATCATGGGTTGACACATGACACACACACACTTAAAAAATATGATACAGTTTTAGGACTAATATTTTGTGTCTGATGATAATAACAAATTCTAATAACATAACCTAAAATATAACAATCTTCCCCCGCAGAATAATTAATAATTACAAATCTAATCTGTTAGGGTTTTTCCTTGTTCTTGTTGAACGCCTCAGCTCCAGCAAAGGTTCTTCCTCCTCTTCAATTTGTCTATCACTTGCTTTTTCATCCTCTGTAGATTCTTCAGTTTGATATACGCTTATATTGTTCTTCTCGTTCCAATTTTGTAATGTCCTCTTTTAAAATTGATTGATGAGGTTCTTCCAGATTTTCAGAACTCACTAGCGTTGTTCTTATTTGGTCTACATGCCGTTTCCATAACTGACTTTCCACTCTCATATAGTAATGACATGCTCCAACTTTCTCTGTAATGGTTCCAACAACCCATTTCTCCTTTCCTTGTGCATATGATTTTACTAGCACAGAATCATCTTCTTTAAACTGCCTTAGTTTGCCTATCACCTGGACTGAACTTTGAAGTTAATAAGATCAATACGTGTGTGCAGACTTTTTTTCAACAAGATCTCTGATGGGCTCCATCCTGTAGCCATGTTTATAATTTTGTGATTTTGCATTAAGAAGCAGCAAACTTTGGTATGAAGATCACCTGGTTCTCCTATCATTATTTTAAGATTTTTTTTACTGTCTGTACATATCTCTCGGCCTGGCTATTTGTAGATGGATGTGCTGGTATTGAAAACTTATGTTGAATTCCATTTGTTTCCATAAAATTTTTAAACTCCATTGACGTATACGCTGTACCATTGTCACTCACTACCACCATAGGCAATCCAAATCTTGAAAATATTTCTCAAAGGTGTTCAATTGTTGTTTTGCTGGACAGTGATGAGACAATTTTAACTTCTAGCCACTTACTGTAAGTGTCAACCAGAATTAAAAATAGGATCCCATAAATGGTCTAGCGTGGTCAATATGTAGTCTATACCAAGGAATTTACTCTCTGTCCATGAAATTGAATACTTAGGTGGATTATTCTGATTTTCAGCACAATTTTAGCAAGATTTTGCATACTTTTCTATTTCTACATTTATAGTAATCCACCAACAATAACGTCTTGCTAGTTCCTTCATTTTCGTTATGCCTGTATGTGCTGTATGGAGTTCAATAAGAATTTGTTTTCTTAATGACACTTGTATGACTACTCGTAGTGCCCTAAATAGACAACCATCTGGTAGTGGTGGTAGGTTTTTAGTTAGACTAAGTATTGATGACAATGGTTTGTTGTCAGTTATTAAAGTAAATGGTTGACCATAACAATAATGAAAAAATTTAGTTTAAACCCCAATAAATTGCTGTTGCTTCTTTGATAATATGACTGTAATTTTTCTCTGCATTTGATAAGGTTCTTGATGCAAATGCTATAGGACGCTCTACTCCATTAGGTAAAGTATATGACAAAACTGCGGATAATCCATGAGGAGATGCATCTGTTGCTAGTATTAATGGATATTGTGGATTAAATGCTATTATTTTTGAGAATGCATCCTCACATTCTTTTCACCAATAGTAAGTACTTTCTTTTTTTAAAAGTTGGTATAAGGGATGTAGTTTTGATGCCAAGTCTGGTATGAATCTATAATAATAATTTATGAGACCCAGAAATTTGTTTGTGTTGTGGGCTCGGGTGCATTCAGAATTGCTTCTATTTTATCACTTGTTTTATGTAAACCATCTGAATCAACTATGTGCCCAAGATATTTAACAGACGTTTCAAAAAATTTACTTTTTCCTTTATTCACATGCAAGTTGTTTTGTTTGAGACGATCTAACACCTCTTTGGTACTTTTATGTAATTCTACCAAATTTGATCCTTTTATTATAATGTCATCAAAAAAACATGCTACCCCGGTGAAACCTTTGACAATAGTTTGATGCTGTTTTAATTCCAAACATCAATCTATTTACTTTGTATGTCCCCATATGAGTACAAATAGCTTATATTTTTGCACTTTCATCGTCCATACCGACATGTAAATATGCTTTATGCATATCTAATGTTGTGAAATATTTACCTCTTGATAGCTTATTAAAGATTTCTTCAATTCTAGGAATTGGGTACCTGTTATTTGTAATTGTGAGTTGACTTATTTTATAATCGGTGCATATTCTTACATTTCCATCAGGTTTCAATATTGGGACTATAGGTGTACCCCATTCTGTATTTTTTATACGTTCTATAATTTTTGCTTCTTCAAGAGACTTAATCTCATCCACAATTTTCTCAACTAGTGCATATGGAACTATTCTTGGCTTAATATAAACTGGTTTAGATCCTGGTTGTAAGGGAAGTTGTGCTTGTAACTTTGGCAGCTTACCAATTTTGCTTTCAAATAGTTCATATATTTCAGCAGTGTAGTTAATTTTTTGTTGCTCTAGGTTCTCCTTTTCATTGTCAAATGAACATCAATAGTTGATGCTTCACACTTTTTACACTTAAAATTGCAGTGTAGTGTTAACTTACGTAGTTTTCACAAATACTAATATTGTTTCTCCGTTGTTTTGATTCCTTATGTAGAAATGATGTTGTTCGGCTATTTCATTTGGAGTAGGACATAAATGATTTTTTAACAATGTAATAAGTATATTGAATGTCATTGATTTAGGTTGCTCTGGCGCTGTAAGTTCTGTAAGTAGTTAAAAATATTTTGGGTTTAAACAACTAATGAGTAACTGTATCTTCTTTTTATCCATTGTGTCATCATCTGACACTAAATTGTTTAACTAAAAATAGTTTTCTAACCTCTGTATGTACTATATAGGTGTTGAACGTTTCATTTGATTCATCAAATGGTTTTAGTCTTGTAGGAACGATCGACTTCACTTTATCACTTTTTTTGATCTTGAGTTGTTTTCAGGAATGTTAGTAATGCCGCATTCACTTCATCCATCTTCGTCGTCATTGTTGTAAATATTAATTGCCCTTATTGATAATAAAGATTTATTATTAAATGATAGAACAACATCATGGCTTGACACTTGAAAAACATGATACAGTTTTAGGACTAATATTTTGTGTCTGATGATGATAATAATAATAATAATATGATAATAACAAATTCTAATAATATAACCTAAAATATAACAGTTATACATACTTTTTTATTTCTCTCTCTTCTTCGGTTCAAAGACCATTGAGGCCCATTACCCCAACACAAATTAGCTTCCACCTGTCTCTATTCTATGCTACTGCTTACATATTATCTTGTATTTCAATTTCTTCTAAAGTATTTTTTACTTTATCTATCCATCTTTGTTTTGGTCTACCTTGTGGTCTTTTCCCAAGGGGTTTCCATTTTAATACCGCTTTCATTTGGCTATTTGACCTCCATACGTGCCCAGCCTATGTGATTCTTCTATATTGTAATACTGCTACTATGTCCGGTTCTTTATATAGCTGTTGTAATTCTATGTTGCTTCTACTTTCATATTGTTATGTGATATTATTTTTTTTTTTGGCCCATATATTCTTAATATTCGTTTTTCAAAGATTGCTATTTTGTCTTCATCTCCTTTGGTCATTGGCCATGTTTCACAAACATATAAAAGAACTGGTCTGATAATTACTTTGTATAGTGTAATCTTCGATTTGATTGATACTTGTTTTGATTTAAATATGCTCGTTAACCCATAATAGCATTTATTCGCTGCTGTAGTTCTTATATTAATTTCTTCGTGATTATTTTTGCTATTTATTGTAACACCCAGATATTTAAAACTATGTACCCTTTCAAACTTAAATTCTTAACTTCTATATGTTCTCCATGATTTTCTCGTCTTGGTATTACCATATATTTAGTCTTTGACTCGTTGATTTGTAATCCGATGTCTTTACTATTTTTTATTAGCTCCTTCGTGCTCATTATTACTTTTTGTTTATTTGATCCTATTATGATAATATTATCTGCATAGGCTAAAATCCGCATTGTCTTATGTTATCTTAACCCATCATATTTGCTCTTCGTTTTATTTACTACCGTTTCTAGTGCTATATTAAAGAGTATTGGGGATAATGCATCTCCCTGTCGGAGTTCAGGCTTAACTTCAAATTCATCTGACATATGTTGGTTGAATTAAATTTTACATCTCGTTTTATACATGCGTAGTTTGATCATTTTCACTGTTTTGGACTGTATTCCAAATGTTATGAGTGCATTCCATAGCACTTCTCTATTGACTGAGTCATATGCTTGTTTTTAGTCAACAAACAATAAATGTAAGTCCCTGTCGAATTCATAATGTTTCTCAACTACTTGTTTAACCGTGAAAATGTGATCTATGGTGGATTTTCCTTCCATAAAACCACACTGGTAATCTCCAATAATGTCTTTTGTATAAGGCGTAATCCTGTTTAATATGATACCTGATAATACTCTGATAATACTCTGATAATTGTGTATGTGTTCAACAGTGATATTCCTCGGTAGTTTTGATAGTTTGAGACATCTCCCTTTTTATAGATTGGACGGATTGTTGCTAATTGCCATTCTTTGGTATTTCTTCTGTATTCCATATTTCTCTGATTAATTTACCTATTTAATTTATCAATTTTATTCTTCTCCGCCGTACTTAAAAAGTTCCTCAGCTAATCCATCTTCGCCCGGTGATTTGTTTTTCAATCCATTTATCACTGTACTAATTTCTTCGCCTGTTGGATTTATATCTTAGGGTTCTGCAGTATAGTACTCTATTTGTGGATAAAATTGTCGTGTATGCGGATTGAGTAATTCATTGAAGTAATTCCCAAATTGTTTTGCAATTTCTTCTCCATCTGTTACAAGTGTTGCCGTTTTCATCTCTCATTTTTTGTTCTTTTGTTTGTTTGAAATAGAGTCTTGGGTTTGTACTATTTTTTTCGATCTGTTCTATTCTTTCCTTTTTCCATAACCGTTTTTCTCTTCTTATTTGTGTGTTTAGCTTCTTTAAGTTTCTATGCAAATTTATTATTATTTTCTGTGTTTGGGTTTGTAAGCATCAATGATCTTGCTTTATCCCTATCTTCGATAGATCTCTGACATTTATTGTTAAACCCTTTATGTCTTTTTACTCTTTTCTTTTTTCCTAGGAGGTGTTCCACAACAGTTGTTTTTATTATATCTTCTACTTTTTTCCAACGGGTTTCAATGTTTTCTGCTTCTACTCCGTCCTTTAGTTTATTTTTTAGATCGTTCTTATACTGATGTAATATTTCTGAATTTCTTAAATTGTCTGCATTAATTTTTTCTTCTATTTTCACCTTTTTTTTGTCCATCCTCGTGGTAATCTAATTTAGATTTTTGTTTTCACTAAAAAATGTTCTGACTGGGCAGATACCCCCCGATAACTCCTGACATCTTTTATGATATTGCTAATCTTCGAATCTGTTATGATACAGTCCATTTGATTTTTGGTACAGCCTCCAGGTGAGATCCATGTTTCTTTGTGGATGTTTTTGTGTGGGTAGAAGGTATTACTTATTCTTAGTCCTTTTGATATTGCAAAATTAATTAGTCTGTTACCATTATCATTATCGTTGGAGAGTGTGTGGAGGCTTTCTTTTCCAATTGTTGGTCTGTATATTTCCTCCTTTCCAATTTTTGCGTTGAAATCTCCGAGGATAATCTTCAGATGATTCTTGGGTATTGATTCATATATAGTATTCAGATCTTCATAAAATGCTTCTTTTTCGTCTTTGTTGCTTGTTTTCTGTAGGCGCATAGCCATTTATTAAATTGTTAAATTCATGTGTTTACATTCAAGTTTGATATAACATAGTCTATCACCATACGGTTCAAATTGTTTTATGTATTGTAGATATTCATTGTTAATAATAAATCCTACCCCTCTTTCATGTCTTTGACCACCACTATAAAAAACTGTAAAATTATTCGATTTCAGATTTCCATCTTATATCCATCTAACTTCTTGAATTGCTGTTATTACAATTCTGTATCTCTCTAAATTAGTCTCTACAACTCTCAGTGCACACGCCATATATAGCGACCGTACATTCCAAGTTCAAAGATTAAACTTATCCAAATAATTATTCATCCTAGGCTTGGTTTTGTGTTGTTCTGGAACCCATATATTTTTTTTTATTGTGTGAGGTAGTTAGCCTCATGCCAAACCCCCATTAATGGGGGACCCAACAGGTTGGGGGATTTCTCTCCTCCCCTTGCTGGAATCGTTCACCTGGAACTTACCAGCAAGGGGCTATTGCGATACCTTAGTATCGGGCGATGGGGGCGCCAATTTCCCTACGCCAACACTTATTTATTTACACTTTTTAATCTAATTTATATGTATAATTATAACTACAAAACATATTAATATAAGTTAATACCTATGTGTAATATTATTTTAGTTTATTTCAATTCCGAAAGCATATTGTAGATAGAGATGCATGTTTCAAACTTGTATCATCCGATTATCCTGTAAAAGTTGTTAAAGTAAGTAATTAAATACATATTATTTAATTCAAAATTGATATAACATATACTTACATAAATTCCTATACATTTTTAAAGTGTTTTTAGGAAGTTTTGTAGATCAGTGGTGTGTAACTTTTTAAGAACCATGATCCCCATCCCACCAAACCCTCGCATAGTTAAATGTGTATATATGACAAACTTTTAATTCACATAAATGAATACTCAATATTTTCGTATTTAATTAATTTATAAAATATACAAATATATATCCAACGGCTGTAATATTGATGGTGTAGGGAAAACACCAAAGTGTTTTGGGTTAGATTGAGTACGAAGAATATGTTCAAATTGAGAGTAGGTACATGGAATGTAGGAACATTGAGAGGCAGAAGCAGGGAGTTAGCAGAAGAGGAATGTAAATATTTGAAGGTGTCGGTGAAATAACCAGGCAGTCAGTTTTTACACATTTTACAAAAGAGACAAATTAGTTAATTAGAAAGTTTACTTAGGTGAAAAGTTTATTTTAAACTTTGGAAATTGTTGTTCACGAGAACACTTCCAAATTAAATCTTGAAAATATATTTTTTTGTGTATTAAAGTATTTTTTATTGGAACTGTCTGGTATTTGTCTTGAATCAACGAGAAGTTTTTTTAAATATTGTATTATTATCATAAATAAGATAAATATTTGATAAATCAGAAAAAAAAATCAGAATTTTATAGTACCTACCTCATTAAAAAAAAAAAAATAATAATAATTAGTGACAGCAAAAAAAAAACATGTAACTTTACTCAATATATAACAGTAGAACATAGTAGTACCACAACTTTATACTTTTTATTTCTTAGTAGATAATAATAGCACAAAATATGTTATAAAACATGTGCAATACTGATACAACGCCGATATACAGTAAGACCAACATTCAGTTCAAGAACAAGCCAGCTCAAGCTGTCATGTTCTTGCGGGGTTTACATGAAAAAACAGAAAGCTACTTTTGCGGTATATTAAGCAAAACAAAAATCTGAACTACGTGAAATGGGTAAAAAGCAAGGGAAATAGGTGAGGGGTATATAATAATATACTCGGGAAGGACTAATACAAGGAATGGTGTAAAAGTGATATTAGATGAAGAAATTAAAGGAAAAATGATATTAGAGGATAAGTTATAGAATATTGTATATTAATATACTACAAAATATATTTGATATTGTACGGGCCGGGAACGAATAATAATAATTCGCGCGCACAACCTAAACACGTTATTCGACTCGACTCAGTCGGCTACACGGTGTGTATCTGGGTAAATAGAACTCTAGAATTTCTAACCGGGTTCGCCGAGGAAAACTAGAGCCTATGTGTATGTAAGCGTGTGTACAGTGTGTATATGTGTGGGTGTGTAGGTAACTTAAAACTACGGAACAAAGTACTTAAGACTAGTAAAAATGGTAACAATGAATGTTATAGATGGTAACTGTGTTGCTTTTTATTTATTCATATTTTTGTATTACTATGATTTATACGGATTTATTTCGTTAGACCAAAAAGGGCGTAAATTATTAATTTAATAAAAAGCAACACAGTTACCATCTAACATTCATTGTTACCATTTTTACTAGTCTTAAGTACCTTGTTCCGTAGTTTTAAGTTACCTACACACCCACACATATCACTGTACACACTCTTACATACACATAGGCTCTAGTTTTCCTCAGCGAACCCTCTTAGAAATTCTAGAGTTCTATTCACCCAGATACACACCGTGTGGCTGACCGAGTCTAGTCGAATAACGTGTTTAGGTCGTTCGCGCGAAGCATAGGTAACCGGGCGCGCGAATTATTATTATTCGTTCCCAGTCCGTACAGATATTATGTTAATATAATATAGAAGTATGTATAGTAGGATGTGTTTATAGTTGAAAGAAAACTACCACAAGCCCGAGAAAGAGTTGTGTGGTACCAATATTTAAAATTGTATTCTTACGCTAAATTTACATTGAATCTTATAAAATGCTATAATTTTCATATTCGGCCTTAAATTTAACACTGTTAAGAAGATGCTACACACCTATTTTAGTGGTATTAAAATACATTCGCTCTCTATAACTATAACTTCTCTGTTAGTAATCGCAGAGTCATGATGTATACAAAATATGAAAGATTTATTTACTATGCTATAGCGTGGAGTTTTTTAGTTTATATTTTTTTTTTGTTTTTTAAATTTTAAAATTTCACGATTTTCAATTTTAGACATCAAATAAACATATTGAATAAAAAATCCACTCTCAAGAACAGTAAATATTCACATATTTCATATTTTGTATAAATTTTGACTGTGATTACAAAGAGAGAAGTTGTAGTTATATAGTGTGAACGTGACTAACAAATATTGTGATATCACAAAAATAAAAATTGATACTCAATACTCATACATAACTATTTTTAAATTACTTTTAAAATATAATTAAATACCTATTATTAAATTTTTTTCATTTTTTATAAATTTATAAAAATTGCCTATACAGAAAAAGCGGGTGAGGTCTTGGAGGATTTTATTTTCTGTGTTTTATTTATGTCATATGGAGACAATAAATGTGGGATGACATACTCTTAAAACTAACACTATCTGGCATTATCAGTGATAGCACTTAATAAATCCTAAAAATTATTTTTGACACTTTTTTAAGGATTCTATGTAGTGTTGTTTGGTTTTACAACTATAATATATGGAGTTTTAAACTTAAGAATCAACTTCCATACTGTTGAGATAAAGTGCTTGAAAATATTTACTTCATTTTATATAATATATTTTACAACTACCCTTCTTTATGTCTACCCTATACCTATTTAAAGTTTGGTTTAATTTCTACATTTTAAACACTTAATTACAACTTAATTAATAATTTAAAAATAATTAACTAATAAATTTTTTTAAATAATGAGGTATTTCTGAGATATGCAATAGATCGGGTTGAGTGAAATGTAGGTATGATGTTTTTAATAAGAGAAGTAGAAATGTAAGTGCAGTTAGAAAAATAAAGAAACGGTAGGATCAGATTTAGTAGAAGTATGGAAAGTATTAAGTTGAGCGTCCACCAGGTCGGTAATTCGGAGCGGTAAATGAACACATATGTCTATGAAGAAGCTGGTTGTAGAGCGGCACCGCTCTCCGATGCTCACGAGACTTGTCTGCAACGCTTCATTGAACTATATACTTATATAAATACAAATTTTACTGTTTTATACTAATATATTAAAATTAAAATATTATGATATTTTGACATACCATATATGATGTTGAAATGTTAAAATTAAATTTTTTCTACAATGAAAAATAATAAATGTACCTTCTTATTTATTTAGGTGGAAATTATTAATTAAATTTAATGTATTGATGTACTTAAATTAAATAAATAACTTATTCAAAAATTATTATTTATTTCAATAATAATAATTATAATAAACACATATATCTGCATCGCACAGTGTTCGTATAGACAAACCTTACTCATGTAATCTGCTCTACTCCTCTCCGACTTCCCGTTCTAATGGACGTTCAGATTTAGAGAGCTTAGGTATAAGATGCTGATAAAGTTCTTTATTAAGGTACTAGTTTAAGTTCAATTCCAGATGTTTGAATGAAAAATTGTGTTGTACCAATATTTGAGTTTAAAGGATATTTACAGGAATTTAAGAATTATAGAGTTATAAAACTTATAAGTCTCAATATAAAGATTTGGGAAAAGATAATAGATAAAATGGTAATGAATGAGATATTTATTACAAAAAATCAATATGGGTTTGTACTTGGGAAGTCAACAATAGAGCCAATATTTTGTATAGGAAAAGTATAGAAAGAGAGGAGAAAGTTGTGTATGGTATTTATTGATCTAAAGAAGATGTACAACAGGTTCCTAGAGAGATCTTGAAGTGGATATTAATCAAATATAATTGAGGATGTGTATAAATGAGTAAGGAGTTTTGTATGGAGAAACTTAGGATTTAAGTATCAAAGTAGAAGTTCACTAGGGTTTGGCTCTGAGTCTTTACTTATTTTCCTTGGTAATGAATGGAATAACAAAAAAAAATGCATGATGCATAATTATTTTCAGATAAATAATTAATTGTGATTATGATTATATTCATAGATTTTCATGATTTTTTTTATCATTTTGTGAATCCTACTGTTGACATCAAACTTGAGGACTTTTATCAGTTTCTAATTAACGATTTAGTTTTAAAATTAAGTAAGATTATTATTTTATATACAGGTACATAGGTAGTAGGTACTTATGTTATATAAATGTAAATATAGAACATATATATATATATTGTGTAATATAACTGTCAAAATAATTTTGTAAACCGTTTAAAAAAAAAGTATGACAATAATATATTATACTGGTAAAATACATAGTCTGTGAAAACTTTTTTTCGAAACCAAGTGAATAATTTTTTTTTTTTTGCTTTCCCAGTAAAGTTTATTTTTTTTTTTTATAAAATGAGAGATAATAGATTGGCTCAAGCATGGTTTTAAGGAAGAAAGAGACAGATAGCAGTAAGATTAGTAAAGAAAATGTATGTTAAAGAAAAGTGGTAAGAGGAAGACTGAATAAAGGGTGGAGAATGTAGTAGGGTGATATGAGAACCAAAGGATACAGGAGATTAAATTAAGTGGAAGTAGAGGATTAGGGCAGCCAACACCAAATATTCAAAATTTTGAAAACCATAACCAATCATGTAATCTAAAACTAGCTAGTTGTAACTTTGTTACAGTCTACCAATAGTTTTATAAATAATATAAAAAAAAGAATTACAAGCATGTATACATTTTATAGGTGTAGTAAAGCTATGAATATATATTAAGTGCTTAAGTTATCTGTATTATACAAAACCTGTGCTGACGTTTTAAAAACAGTCTGAATTATACATTATTATATATTTAATAATTAAGTATAGAATTAATTTTTAAAATGGGATGTTTGGGTTATATACATTAATGAAACTTATTCGGCACTACTTTCTGGCATTAATTTCAAAGTTCCTTTTGGGGCAATTCGTTTATACTCCTTATTTTGTTCCTTTGCATACCACAAATTATTCCAGAAACCAGCTGCTTTTTAGAATAATTTTTAATAAAAACTTATTTTTTTATAGTTTTGGATTAATTTATCGTTTTGCTATTTAAGTTTATATTTTGTTGTGTTTTATATTTATTTGAGATAGGCATTTGTAATTTAATCTTCGCGTAATATGTATTTTACAGAATTTTGAAATTTGAGCTAGAACTGTAATTTAAAATAAATAAAATAATAATATTTATTATTGTTATTCGAATATATGTATAATAATGTTAACCTTAGGCTTTGAAATTCACAAACCATAACTAACGGCTAAAATTATTTCATGTTGATGTTTCAATTGACAATTTATTAATAATATAACTAAAAAAGAAATAGTCAACGTTGATAATTTTGAGTATAGCACACTTCCCCGTCAACTATATCCCCGTCAGACATTTTCACGTCCCCGTTTCCCTGTCTCATATAATTCGCCGTCGGACAATTCCCCATCCGATACATTTCCCCGTCGGACACTTGCCCGTCTATGTTAATTCAAACGGATACTCTAATAATTACTTTTGCCCGAACATAATCAAAATTATATTGCTAAATTTATATATTGCATAAAAAAGAATAAAATCTGTGCAGAACATTACCTTTATTTTATGCTTTTATAATACAACATTTTTATATAAAACATGTTATTTTTAACAAAAATTACAAACTATCTATATAGATACTATTAACTTGTACCTATATATTAGACGACAACCGGACCGATAACAACCATCGAATAATACACAACATGTACAATATGTATAAGATAACACAACAATACAAAATACGAGTAATTGTACGAGTTGACATTTTATATTTATTACTTAAAATGTTCTGATAAATTTTCAGTTTAAGGTGATACTATTCTTTCCAATATAAAACAATCTTTCTGTATTTATAAATAAATAATTCATTTTGTTTGATGTAATATATTAAAATGTGAATAATAATAAGAATAGTACTAATTTTTTTAATTTTATTTTATTTTAAGAAAAAGAAACGAAAACGGGGAAATGTCTGACGGAGAATTGTGTCGGACAAGGAAATGTCCGACGGGGAATTGTATCGGACGGGGTAATGTCCGACGGGAAAACGGGGACGGGGAAGTGTGCGGTTATTAATAAAAATTATCTATTGAACTATTTATTATTATGTTATCCCGTATGAAGAGGTCAAACCGTGGATATAGGGCAACCGTAATCTAACTTTTCCTCTCAAAATTAATTATAAAAGTAAATATTTACTAAAACTAATGTTAAGTTACTAAACTTTATAAATATGAAATAGTTAAAATTGTTCCAAAAACGGCAAAATGTAAAAGTATACAAATATATATTAAAAATTTTTATTTTTATTTACAATGTTAGAAAACATATTTTGTGCACATATTACAATCAACCAGAAAAAAATATGCAATGCATACAAATCCGAATCTTAATCTTAACGCTCTCAGTGTTTTCCCAATTTTGGAAACATTTACAAACATTTGAGTTTCTGTAAACACATCACTAAGATCTATGGAAAGCTTATCTAATTTAATATAATATTCATTAATATTAAACATAATTAATTATATCATATAATTCTCACTGAAAAGCCTAAGTATAAAAAAATGTGATATATATATAACTCAAAATTTAGGTGTCAAAACGAACTTTTGAAATTCAAGAGCAAACTTGAACTTTGCTTTTAGTTTAATGTCGATTTCGAACCTTAACCGAACTTTGAAAATAAGCATAAAACAAAAAAAATGGTCATCAACAATGAATCTATATACTTTTTACTTTCGAACTCTTAAATTTTGGTTTGAGTTTTCGATTTTCGAACAATTTGACCCATTTCTAATATATATATATATATATATTATACATGTATATAATACTTAGCCAAAATAACAGCTACCTTAATCATATATTTAATCAGTACCACATTATATAATATACAACAATTTGAATCTAGAAAAAAGAAGATTCTGATTCAATAACACTAGAAGGAGTATTTCAATCGCCGTTTGCTTATTATCTACCTGATATTGTTCCAAAAGAAAGTCATCTTGCTCATTTCCAAGTTCTATTACCAAAAAAATGGCCTTCCAAAAATGTCAAACCTATGTGCATACATATGGCAGGCACTGGAGATCAAGTAAGTTATATATTTCTTGGTTTCGTTAGGATATAATAATTTTAATAAAAGAAATTTCTACGTTATAATGTAATGAATATTATTTAAATTATTAGTTATATAATATATATTATTTTATTATTTATATATTTTTAATTTTAGATAGAAAGATAGAACAGAGAATGAGTGTAATGAGATGAGAATGTTAAGGTGGATGAGTGGAGTAACTAGAGAGGATAAAAGATGTAAGGAATGAGTATATAAGAGGTAGTATAAGAGTAGTTTTGAGAGAAGATAAAATGAGGGAGAATAGATTAAGATGGGTCGGGCATGTATTAAGGAGGAAAAAGACTGAGGCAATAAGATTAGTACAGTAAAGAAAATGGTTGTTGGTGAAAAAAGGGTTAGAGGAAGATTGAAAAAGAGGCGGAGAGATGTAATTGCGAGTAATATTAGAAAGGTAAGGGTAAATGAAGAAAATGTGGGAAATAGAGTTAAGTGGAAATGTAGGACTAGGGTGACCAACCCCAAATAGTTGGGAGAAAAGGCAAAATAAAAGAAGAACATTTTTAATTTCAAATGAATCTACTATATGTTTCAGCTTCTTCTTCACTTGCTTTTCCTAATCCTTCACTCTCTCTAAAAATGACCTATCTGCTCTAATCTAATCTATATTTTTTTTTAACTCTCATTCTTTTTGTGATTTCAAGTCAGGTGATTACACTTCCATATCTCCCTATTTGTGTTCGTTTAACTGGTACTTCACCTTTTTAAACTATTCAATTGAGGAAGCTGCTATGGTGTTTTATGATATTCTTATTAACAATATCAGTAAATTTGTTTCTTGTGACCTGAAATAGAAAAAAAAATAACATATTTAAATTTTAAGCATTCCAAACAGCCTTTGGATTACCTGGTTTTCTCTGAGCATAGCGTTAAATGCAAAAACCATTCTAAATCTGATTACAAAACTTGCACAATAAATAGTTCTTCTATTCCTCGAAATATGTGGAAATATTGTCTGTGATTTTATACAAAATCATTCAATTCCTTCCTTTATCCATTTATTCTAATTCTGTAGCTGAATTAGCTAATCTATTTTCTATGTACTTTTCCTCATCCTTGATCCCACCTATAGGTACACACAGGTGTGTTTTTGCTACAACTGATCAGGATGGATGGGCCGTTTGCTTGCATAAAGATATTTACTAGAATATGGTATATTTACTATATGTAATTATTTAGCATCATTATTTAACAAAGGATCAGCTGAGAATCTAACACGTTCAGAAAGTTCCTTTTTTATGCCGCGTATTTGCTAAAAATTGAGCATCCAAACTCTCCTGTTCATCAATCTCTAAATATTTCAACCCTTTTAGCCTGTGCCCCCGTGTCTTACCTCTGATATTAACTTTGTTTCCTTTCTCTTTAATGGCATCATTGATGTTCCAGTTTTTCTCTCTATCATTCAATTTTGTGTACCTACTCACCTTTCTAGAGACCATACTTTTTTTTTTACATTCTACTTCTTCTAGTAGTAATCACCCCTTGCATTAAAAGCTACGTAACTATAATAAATTTCCCTAATTTAGTTGCTTAATTCATTGACCGCTATATAAATTTGTTATATATTTATTGTATTTAAGTTATAATGTATATTTCGTTTTACTGTATATAACTTTGCATTTTTTTTCTGTAAATGCCATATTTAGTTGCCTGTTTGGATGTTGGTTAAATAAATAAATAATTTAACAGATTAGTACCAACCATATTTTTGTGAATAATGTGTCTAAAAGTTAAAATGAATGGTTTTTAGAATTAAAAATTATATTTAATTTACTTTTTTTATGTTTTAATTAAGTACCTATTTGTATTTGTTATATTTTAGTATTATTGGAGGAGACGAACTATGTTAGCAAAACCACTTTTAAAAGAAGCAGCAATTGGATCAATTATTTTAGAAAATCCATTCTATGGAAAAAGAAAACCAAATAACCAAGTGTTAGTATATATTTTTCTAAAAATGATTATCTATATAATATTATGTTAATAGTTTTAATAATTCAGTGCCTATTGTTAATGCTGAAAACTAATTTAAGATCATTATAGGAATTTAATTAATTAATATATTAATAAAAAATATGTACAAAAATTGTGATTACTGACAAATCATAACAAAAATGATACCAAGTATAACAAAATATACTTGAACACTTGTAACTGTAATTATTATAAACCCAGTATCACAAAAAGAATACATTTAAGAGGACGTTGCACCCAAATTTGCTGTCTCCGTCTTTTTAATGGACAATATAGTAAAATTACACTATGCAAAACAATAAATGTGGTGTCTACGTTTAAATTAGAGTTAAAACACCTATTACCAATTTTAAAAAGGAGAATATTTTCTAGAAAATGAGATCCTTTTTGTAAAATATTGTGTTACAAAGAAGTTACAGCGTTTTAAGTTTTCCTTCTTTTTAAAGTACTGTAACTTCTTTGATAAACAATATTTTACAAAAATGATGTAATTTTCTAGAAAATATTCGCCTTTTTAAAATTGGTAATAGGCGTTTTAACGTAAATACTACATTTATTGTTTTGCGTATTGTAATTTTGTTATATTGCTCATTAGATAGACAGAGACAGCAAATGCGACATCCTTTCAACTGTGTATTTCAACAATTATGTTGTCACATTAATCACTTTAATGTAAATTAATAACTGACAATTTGGGTGTTTGAGACCCACCAACAACCATTGTAATTGTAGTGAATAACATTTAAATTCATTTTAAATTTTTATTTCACATCTAATCTTAATATTTTAAATGTAAACCCACCCCCTAATGTGAATTAACTTAGACTTCATTAAGTTAATGCACATTAATGACTATATAATTGCTGTAATTAATAATAATAATTATGATGAATTATTTATCTAATAGTTGGTGCTAATATAATGTATGGTCTGTACACAGGGATGACCCTGTGGTCTATTTAAATAACTGTCAAATGGTCATCAACATCTGTATGTGATGTATCAGTAAAAAGACACATTGATCACACATTGCATCAGTCCTTTCCATTCAGTCAAACTCATTATTATTATTTTAATATAATCTTATTATCATTTATAAAACAAATTTAGGTATTAAACATTATTATTTAATATATTATTAAACAAATAAACATGTCAAGCTCATCTGATGAGGAAGTAATTGTTATTGCAATGTTTTGTAGAGAAGTAGAAAAGACATAAAAAAGTTATTGGATACGTGTAATCAACTTGGAAACACATTAAACACACTCGCACACATAAAATATTAAAATACATCAACTTTTATACTTTTATCAAGTACCTAAAACAAACTGCAGGTTTTGGGAAAGCAATAGGTATATTATTAAATGTATAAATATATAAAATATAAAACATTACGTAATAATAACCAAAGAGGGTTGGTAATAATATAATATTATAATATAGATCAATATATATTTATATATATAATATAATATAAATAAAAATAATAATAATATAAAATATGACCATGTCGTGCAGTGTGTGTGCGCACTGTGCATAGTTCTTATCATATTTTGGCGATGGTCTTCAGTCATTTTTGCTAGTCAAGACATAAAAAACTGAACGGATGTAGACTGAACACTAGAGAACTGAACTGAACAGATACAGTGGGCATTAGGTCATATATTTATATACTTATAATATTATCCATACTCAACTGAACTGAACGGAGCAGTATGCTTGATCCTTAAGTCAATAATTTTGCATTCTATTCTAATTCAGACTTCAATTAATAATGTATCAATAAAAATAAGTAAAATAATGCATGTACCGGGTCTTTTTGAGTGTACAAGTTTATTTTATTAGTTTTACATTAATGTTTTTTTTTTTTTGTAACAATTTTTCGACACAAAATACTTGATCTAAATCCACTTAGTATTTTTGTGATTTGAGTTATAAAATACTATAATAAAATGTTTGTATTAAGATTGAATCTTAATTTTAGTTATTTCAATTTAACAGTTATTACCAGGGTTCGGGACTTATAGCATTTGCATACTTTTTTTATTTATTGTAAAATGTAGCAGGGTACGAAGTGAATTCATTTCTCAATGCCGTGATACCAAATCTAAAATTTGAATGTGCATATTTTTGCATATTTCATACGTTTTGCAGGAAAGTGCTTATTTTTACGTTATTGTGCTTATTTTGCATATTTTGGAAAATTATTCAAAATTTCAACCGATCT
>JAIPRL010001434.1:0-11084 GCA_025469235.1 Pemphigus obesinymphae | reverse complement strand
GGTACTAATAAAATAATAAATATATTAAATGCATATTTTTTCATTTTTTGTGCATATTCTAGGGTTTTTAAGTGCATATTTTAGCGCTTATTATTGTGTTTTTAAGTGCTATAAGTCCCGAACCCTGGTTATTACAATAACATTAATCTTATAGATATTAGATAATAATTGTCAATCACATATTATATATTATTTTAAAATTTTTTGTTTACAGTAGATCTATTTTACGCAATGTTTCCGATATTTTTGTAATGGGCGGTTGTTTAATATTGGAATCACTTGTATTATTTCATTGGTGCGAACATGAAGGATTTGGACCCCTTGGAATCACTGGCTTATCTATGGGGGGACATGTAAGTGTTACATTAATTATATTATATATATATATATATATAAGGGTGGTTGTTATTTTTTAATATTTTTAATGAGTCCCAAAGTTTGTTGCATGTACAAAGTATATATGTAAAATTTTACCATTATTGTTCAATTCCTTCATGTGCCCCTAAAGATTAAAGTTTGAGCAATAGGGGTTCATAATAATAATTTACATATATCTCATGAAAAAATAAAAATTGGTTAAAATTCACATAAAAAATATGATTCTTGTTAAGTAATAGAATTAGAACTATTTTTAAAAATTGGTATTTTTATAACCCGCCCAGTTTATGTATGCCATTGGGTAATGTCAATGATCAGATCAAGTGTTCAATATATCACTTTTATATAATCATGGATATTTTTGAGTAATCAGTATTTTGCCGTGAGTATATCCATAGAGATAACCTCAAAAAAAGAGTATGTAGGCAACATACCTGTACTTCCATAATTTTGATAACCCTACAAATTATAAAATGTACTGGTCGCCAATGGGGCAGATGGACTGGATGGGGGGTTATATATTTCATTTTTTATTTATTCCAATTTTTTTTATACAAATAATTTTGTAGGTACCTTAAATGTACGGTGAGAGATAATTTGTAACAAATTGTTAACTTCAAAAACTGAGATAGAACTGCTTTTGCTTATCTCTTCCTCATGCTCAAATCGCACACAAACAAGTCTCTCTTTCTTTTTTTTTTTTTCTGTAAATTTTGCAACGAATTATAATTCTGACGATTGGATTCGGACCTTCAACCATTACTTAAGAATTTTTGTACTTTAAATCGACCGAGCTACGCTCCAGTTATATAAACATAATCGGAATTGTGGGTACATAAATGTTCGAGTAATGGTATATTATGATTACAGGCACAGCATAGAAAGGAATATTTTTTGATTTGCCGCAGAGTATAAAAGTGTAAAACTAGATGTATGTGGATCTATTTCTAATAATTTCTCTTGCCAAAGTAAATGACTGAAATAATGTTTGTGTAAATCAATTGGTTAAATATCTAAAAATATTTAGATTGAAAACCAATGATAGCAAAATGTAGACACATTTTCATGTTGTATTTTGATAATTTGAAGTATTTTTGTTATTTAAATATTTAAATAGTGTGCATCTCAACTTGTTATCCTAATATACTTGAACTTTTTGTTTTATTATATGGTACAATATCTCTAAGAACATTTTGAAATTCGCAAAATAAAGACCCCCTAATATATGTTATATTATGTATGTATATTTAGATACATTTACATTTTATTTTGTTCCTGAATTCAAATTTAAAGGGATGGAAAAATTGTGCATATCGAAGTGCAACAATAGTAATTATTGTTTTAATAAATAAATAAAAAACAGCCAGCCAGTAGGGGTGGAAAAACTTTATTGGGTAGGATATTAGTGGTAGATATATTGAATTTGAAAGCAATGATAAATCATTTCTTTCTAAAAAAACAATTCTGAGCGAAGCTTCGGTGTATATACTTGACAATTATTATGGACTGTACTAATATTATATATGTATGATAATATTATTTAATATAATAAACAAAAAAAAATTGAAAAAAACTGCAAAAGATACTTGGATCGTTAAAATCGTTAAATTTCAATTTGATATAAATTTAAAACCAAGTCCAACTGCCAAATTAAGACTATTCTGATTATTTTACCATTTTGATCAAAAAACACATATTTAAAAAAAAATAATAATTCCAAAAATTAAATTTTCCTGTAAAGTAGAAAAGTTATACCTATTATGAATTAAATGACTCAAAATTGAAAATTGCTATTAATAGCCCAAAAATAGGTAAAAAAATGTTGCCTTCATAAATGTATTTACCTACATATATTTTTGGTGGAAATTTCAAATTTATAAATAATAGAGAACACATTTCATACCAAAATAATATATATTTAAAAAAAAAATTAAATAGCTTAAAAAATATTGTACCTACCAATTTTTAATTTTTTTTTTTTTGTGTGTAGTTCGAATGGCGTTATTTTAATACTGTATTAAATTTTCAGGTCTTAAAACCTAAAATTAGAACTATTATTAATTGAATGACTCAAAATTGAAAATTGCTATAAATAGCCCAAAATTGGGAAAAAAATTTCCTATATTTTCTGCTTTCATAATGTGTTAATATTAATACGTCTTTAGTGAAAATTTCAAGTTTATAGATCTATTATATATAGGTACCGATATGTCGAAAAAATGAAATGGGCATTCAAAAAAAATTTTAATGGCTATTAAAAAACATTGTACGTCCGATTTTATCATTTTTTTATGTAGTTAGAATGGCTTACTTTTAACACTAATAAATTTTCAGGTCTTATAAACTAAAATTAAGTCTATTGTGAATTAAATATCTCAAATTTACATATCACTATAAATAGCCTAAAAATAAGTAAACATTTTCGAAAATTGTTTGTATTAATATTTTACATTTATACGTTTGGTGAAAATTTCAAGCCTCCAGCATCAATATTTTGAGAATTATGAAGAATTTTACTACTATTGTATTTACTGATTTTTATGCTAATTTTTTGATAGTTTTTTCTTATGTATTTATCAAAAAAATGAAACTAAAAATTACTTCTCCAAAGTACTAACTAGCAATTTGCTACCAGAAAATAGTGCTACTTGTAATGATCAGAGTACTTCTTATAGACATTTTTGGCAGACATAAAAAAAAACCACTCGTGAAACCAATACATTCCTCGCTTTGCTCAGAATCTAAAATAGATAATAAATATCTTAATATTTATATATACCTACTTAAATATTTTTGGTTATAAATTCAGGGATTAAAATTAATTATATAAATAATTATACTATATTCAAACTATTTTAACTTTGCAATTTATGATTTAAAAATGATAAATTTATATATTATATTATATGTTTTTTTTTTTTTTTTTTACATATGTAATAATGATTTAGATGGCCTCTTTGGCTGCTGCAAGTTGGCCAAAACCAATTGTTCTAGTTCCTTGTTTATCTGGTACAACAGCATCTGGAGTATTTACAGAGGTATTTATTAATATTACATTGACATCTGTATTAGTGAGTCCTCCCAGTAATAAAATATCTTAAATAGCTGTATACAGAATTTTACTTCCCTATTTAAAGACAATCCTTTAAATATTTATTCCCAAATTTTTATATGATATTCTTATTATTAGTTGTCTGAATTTTTTATGCATAATTATTAAAATGGAATAATCAAGATAATAATAATTTGTGTTAATATAAATAGAAAGTGTAACTGCACACATTTTTCCATATAAATTTTTAGTTCTTTTAGTAAAATAAAATCACTTGTGATTAATTTGTAATTTTAACTTGGATCAGGAGATGGTGTATAGTAAACAAAATAGTGTAAGAGTTCATTTCAAAATTACCATTGCTTGAAATGCTTTTTTATTACAAAAATTAAGTTTAAAAAATCTGGCCATCCATAAATGCCCATTATTTTCCTTTATTGCATAAATTTATGAAAAAATGTGTATTAATTTAATTTTACATATTTGGATATAAACTAAAGTAAAGAATTTCGAAAATTTTCAAATATTTTATATACATTAGAGAATGTCAATTTTTTAATCTTTCAAATTTACGTCTTAATATTTATAATAAAATACTTATAATATAATTTCTTATTTGTATCAATTTACACAAATATAAAAATATGAAAAAAAAAGACATTTAATAGATATAACTCGTCCAATTCATCTTAGCATTTAGTGATATTACGTGTTTGACCGATGTTCAATAATATTAAATTATATATCAGTGACCATTATCATCAGTATGGAAAAAATTTTCATTTTTTTAAAATGTCATTAAAATTATCTATAAAGAACCATTTAAAAATTGGGCTACATCTCTATTATATCAATGAGTTGATATAAAAATATTTTATGACCAAGTCATCACCATTTTACTATTTATTTTTTTTTAATACTTGGTAAATTTTATTATTATTATTATTTTTTTTTGTCATAATAATATTTTATTCATTTTTACATGAATTTAATTGTAGTTATATATATATATATATATGTATTGTTACAATTTTTGTTTTATGAAATCTAACAAATAGTTGTGAAAAATTATTTGGGAATTTTTTCCTGTTTATTAAATTTTAAATATTTTACTTCAAAAATTAATTTATTAAAATAAATAAATCCATTCATAGATTACATCATCTTCATTTTTAATATAACTGTCTTAAAATTATTCTCATGTTTATTATAAAATCTTTAATCCATCAGCTTAATATCCTTAAATCCCCCAATATTCAACTTGATTTCTAATCATGTTAGAATTTCAGATAACAAAACTTTTGTTATTTTTCTCTTGATATTAAACTTCTACTTAAATCTCAATCTCCCACTGTAAATCTCTTCCATCCTTAAATCTTGCTTTTCTATTTTAACCTTTTTATTTAATTTAAATATTTTGTTTTAATTATTTTGAGTTATAATATTGTATATAAAAAAAATTAACTTTTCATTATTATAGGGAGCTATAAGTTGTGCCATTGACTGGAATTTACTTGAACATCAATATAAATCAAATTCAGTGTACAAAGATGAAGTTGTGAATATTGATAACAAACTTAACAAATTAAATGTAATTATTAATTGTTTATATTTATAATTAGAGAAGATGGTCTAAAAATGGATTACTTTTATAATTGTCTCCATACTACATAAACATAATAATTTCTCAATAATTTAACAACTATGTCTGTTAAAGTAATTCCTAATGATCAATTTTTTTTTTTTTTTTGAGGATTTAAGGTATTGATATTAAGAGTAAATTAATACCTAAAGGTGCCTTTACACTACTTTGTGATGTCCAATTTAAGATATTGTGTTAAAAATCCAGCCATTTGATTGGCTGATCACGTTGGTTACATTTATAATCGTTCGTGTTACCATAGAGTTAAAAATTTTTTAACTTTGCCGTCGTGCGGTTACAATGGTATGTTATTATCACTGAATCACAGAAGTTATTCTGTAAATCAGTAACCATGACATCTTTATTTTTGTTCCCCATTTATGATATATATATATATATATTTTCTAATATAAGAGGGAGGTAGTTTTCTTTACATTTAAAAAAACTACCAGAAACATCACCTTTTTTAAAATACCAACTAAAATGAACTTATTTTTAAAATAGTTTTTGTACATAACTCCAACTCAACTAATTCCACCCAAAACAGTTACATCATGTCTGTCAATAGCTACAAGGAACATTGTTGATTTGTTTACTTGGGAGATAGGATATTATTTATTATATAGTTATGAAATTATTATGGACATTGTTGATTAGACAATCAACTGTCTCTACATTTTGTTATTTTTAGTTACTAGTTACTAAGGAGATGGAAAATGGGAAATGTAGCATTCTCAAAAAGTGTGGTTTTCATAACGTCATTTTGACCGTCTTTACAATACATTACTTTAGTTACCAATATCAATATTACCAATTTATGTTAGTTTTAGGTTTTAATCTATACATAAGTATATTAGATTAAACAAATTATTGTTTTAAAATTGTTAACAGAATTATAATTTATTGTTTAAATACATTTAAAAACCGAGAATTTAGCATGTTTGCAAAGTGGGCTTCTCAAAATCTTTTAAATTTAATTTCTTTACTATCTATCATACATATTTTTTTTTAAGAGTATTTCCTAGTTTTTATTTAATATATTCTATAGTTTATATGTAGTTGCCAATGTTTTTATTTGACATAAATGGGGAATAAAATAATTTTAGTCATTTTTTTAAAAAAAAGTTTTAGTGTAGACAGGATTCACATATTTTTTTACTTGTTGAATGGTCCCTATAAATAATTGCCTTACTTTTTATAAATCTTGACTATACCATTGGTTGAAATGTGCTAATCAAATTAAATGTCTTCAAACTTTTTTCAATAGTACTTATCAATTAAATAACAATACATATTAAAATATTACACTATTAAAAACCATGTTTAAACAAAAAAATATGCTAATTTTATATTATATATAGAATATTGGACTATTACCTATACTTTTAGAAATAGTAGATATTATAAAACCATATGGTTATAATTTAATGTCAATCTTTTTAAAGTCAGTATATAAAATAGTATGTAAATACATAAAATTAAATATCGTATTATATTAAATATACCTATTCTATTTTAAGTATATAACATTTTTTAAATTAATTCAATGATTTTATTTTTCAATACTATTTTTAATGTTTCAGGAAGAGTTTAATGCAGGCAAACAATTTATAAAAGATATGAATACTGATTCACATTTAAACATCCAACCAAATTTAATGTTAGATCATCTAAATGATAAAAACTCATTAAATAAATTTAAATTAAATAATTCATTTGATAATATGAATGATCCTTCAATTGAACAAAATAATGATCTTCAAATTAAAAGAGACTTAAAACAAACAAAACTCATGATGAGATTTTTCAATAAATCAGAAAATCAAGGTTGTATTAAAATATGTATGTGTAGTATATTATATTGAATAATTATTATCTATTGTGTTTTTTTATTTTCAGATTTAAATTTAGAAGCATTAAGTTTTATGAGAGGTATTATGGATGAATGTACACATTTAAAAAACTTCAAATCTCCTGTTGACATGGATCTAATAATAGCTGTATGTGCAAAACGTGATGGTTATGTACCTCAAAATACCATGGAAAAATTAGAAGATATTTGGCCTGGTGCAGAGGTTAGATATGTTGACACAGGACATGTAGCTGCCTTTTTACTTCATCGAAATACATTTAAGCAAGTATTTTTTAGTATATTTTTGAAAATATTTCATTTAAATTTATTATTTTTGCTTGTGCATAAATACTTCAAATTACTAATATAAATATATTTAAAATTTTCTTATTGTTCTTCGCTATTTGTCCTAACTATTTGCGGTCAGCCACCTTAGTTTTCAACATCCACAGAGCTCGATCTTCTACATTCACCTCATATCATTTACCATTACATCCCCCTTTTTTTTGTTTTTCCTCTACCCTCTTCCCATCAACATACATTTATGTATGGGATTCTTTTATTACACGAAACATTTGATGCTTGTATCAACTTCCATCCACACTTCATTCTATGTTTCATATGCATCTTCGAAGCCCCCATCTTTTCTGTTTAAATACTTGAACCTCTTTCTTTCTTTTCTTTCTTTTAACATATATTCCCTTTATTATCTCTCTAGTCCTACTCTTCAACTTAACTCTATCTCCAGCATCTTCTTAACTTACCCCCACCTTCCTCATTAATCGTTTTTACATCCTCCCACATCTTTTTCGGTCTTCCTCTCCCTCTCTTTCCATCAATATACATTTCATTTACTAATCTTGCTGCCTCTATGTCTTTCTCCTTTAAAACATGCCCTAGCCATCTCAATCTATTCTCCCTCATTTTGTCTACTATCAAAGCTACTCCTATACTACTACTTATATATTCACTTTACTCAATCATCTTAAAATCCTCATACAATGTTCTATCTTCCTATCCATTACCTAACAATCCGTCCACATGGACAATCATCCACCCACATTTAATCGTGCATTTCATATCTTCCTCAAAATCACCATTCTTTTATAGAACAGATTCTAAATACTTGAACCTCTCAACCTCACCCACTACATCCCCACACAATTTTCTCACACAACTCTCTCTGTGTTCCCTTTCTCCAAAATCATACTCTATATTATATATTTTATTTTACCTACTAATCCTTAGTCCTATACTTCCTCAAGACTCCAATTAACACTATATAATTTACAAACAGCATGTACCCCATGGTACCTCATCATGTATATCCCTTGTTATTTCATCTATTACTAAGTGAAAAAATAAGGACCCAAATTAAGAACCCTGGTGCACTCCTAATCTGACTGTAAAATCCTCAGTTTCCCCACATAAAAACCTCTCTTCATTAATGCCCATTTCAACGTCTCTAGGAACCCAATCATACTTTTTCTCGATTTCAATAAATACCATACACAACTTCTTCTTATGTTTTCTCTGTACATCTCTACTAACTTCTAATACAAAATATTGGCTCCATTGTTGACCTTCCAGACATATTTCCAAATTAATTTCTCCTAACAAATGTCTCACTTTTTACTCTCTTGTCTATTACCTTTTCCCAAATCTTCATACTATGATTCATAAGTTTTACCTTTAAATATTGATACCATACAGTTCTTCCTCCACGCCTCAAGAATACTCCCTTGACTAGTAATTTATTAAACAACTTTGTCAGCCATCCTATACCCAAACCCCTAATGCTTTCCAAACTTCTACTGGTACACCAACCGGGGACACACCGCTTTCTTAATTTTTATTTTTGTAACTATACTCCACACTTCTTCTCTTATTAAATCAACCATACCTAAATTCCACTCAATTCGATTCACTACCTCTCTCCAAAACTTCTCATTTAATAACTTTTTAAATGTTTTTTTTCCATCTGTTTATCACCTCCTTGTATTCTGTTAACACCCTCTTATCATCATCATTTATACACTATATTATTCATAAAATCCCTGGATTGTTTTTATCTTTGCTTAGCCAGCTTGTGCACTACTTTTGTTCTTAATCTCTCTTATAACTTATGATATTTCCTTAATTTAGCTTTACTCAATATTACTTTTTGTTGCTTTACATATACTTTTATACTCTACCCAATCATCTCTTTCCCTGGGCGACCAATTGTATTAATAACAATTAACAACACACAATTTTCTTTTTGGTATAGATACAGCCATACGGGGGTACTATATAATAAATAAATAATTATAATATTAAAAAATATAGAGAAGTTTAATATTGTTTGTTATATGAAAAACACACTGTACAGCCTGTAACTATTAATCAGGTGAATGTTTTAGGTACGTTTTTTCAGGTGTACGTCTATATTATTATACTCTCCCTATTTTAGTCTTCATGGGTAAACTATAGATATAGACTGTATACTCATAGATACCTAGCCTAACGTAACCTAACCATAAACAAACATTAAAGAAAGGACACCGAACATAGACGGCCAGAGCGGAAAAAAATTGTCCGAAATTCCGAACAGTGGGGATGTCATTTTATAATAAGACATTTATTAATTTTTTATTATTTTATTCTAAATGGTATAATGTATAAATAATTATTATAATACATTATTTCAATACCAGATTTTCCTCGATTGAATTAATGCATTTCCAAGAATAGGTATTCAACTATTAAAATAAGAAATATAATTTTCTTTTTTAAATACTGTCCAATTTTATAGATAATATCCCCTTTTGTATGAGTGTTTTCAAATTTCACAAGTAAAATAATCACAAATTTCTAATATAATATCAAAGAGTAACCCAGGACTTTAAAGTCTGTATATATTTTATAAAATTAGAAGGCATTTAAAAAAATAATAATAATCTTATAATAATTATTCATAAGTTTTACCGTTTAGGATAAAATACTAAAAATAAATACAAATTTCCTCTACTGTACATATAAAAACAACATAACTACTGTTTGTAGTGCATTCTATCGGATGCAAAAAATCCGTACAACATTAATCGATTAATTAAGGAATTATTTTCCTATAGATAACTGCACTGCATAAGATGACCACTGTTAGGCCTTTTTTGACTATTCACTTATAATTTCAAATTATTTATTCTTTTGATTTTTGTTTCTGTTAATTTTTATTTAATCAAAATAGTATGTTGTAGAATTCAATATTATGAAATAGGTACTCTTTAAATTAGTTTTACAAAAAGTACCTAAGTATAACCTGAGCAAAATAGAAAAATATACAACTGAATACAGGTGATGAGGCTTGAGTATAATACTTGAGTATATTACAAGCATTTTGTCCAACGACCCCTGAAATTTTATAAACTAAGGGTCGAAAGTGTTCAAGATAAATCACGTGTTTTATATTAGGGTTAAATATTATAAATTGGAGGACAAAGTGAAACCATCTTTGTATTTAATAGTTTTTTTTATTATAAATATAGTTAATTTTTTTTATTATTTGTTGATATTAAATTTACCCACTTATGTATATTTTAGTTACACAAATTTATTACATTAATAATTATAAAATTACTTTTGATTTTATTAATATAGACCCATAGACCTTATACACATAGTATAATAATTAGTATGTGTATTCACAGATATTGGAATTATGCAAGTTAAAAAAATGTAAGTTATTATTATTGTATATTGTATCATATATATGTGTAATATGTGTACAATATTTGTAATCTTAAATAATGGTTACATTTCCCAAGAGGCAGTATAAAGCACGAACCATTATAAACTAAGATTATATGAACTGGCAACGACTTGGCAGGCGGGTGGTAGTGATGCGGTCAGATTCTGAAACTGGGTTTCCTAAGTGGGGAATTTTTGGGGGATGTAGCGTTCCTATACTAAATTCGCGGAGAGTTTAGGAGTGCGCAGAAACCAATTTTCGTTTTACCTCACCGCAACATCATCTATCAGCTACTCGCCACCTAAAATATCACGTGCTGGCTGCACTGATCGGTAGGTTATACACTGTGATGTTATTTTGTAGTGATTACGGCGTGTTCGATCATCGGCCGTACAGAACTGATAACTGATAAGCCATAATGTGTGTTATT
>JAIPRL010001433.1:0-83173 GCA_025469235.1 Pemphigus obesinymphae | reverse complement strand
TAAATATAATAATTGATATTTATTAGTGTTTACAATAAAAGGTCGACTTTTCTTGGTTTCAGAGCCATTTCATTTATAACATCCTCGGGATCTATGGATACATTATTATGAACTGCTAGCATAGCTATAATCCGTTTAATCGATTCTAATGAACAAAATATTTAGTTATTACTTTTAATTTTCAAATTTGACTAAACTTACCGATTATGATTCGGTTATCTGATAATTTCATCAATAACACTTATATTTTGTTGTTTCTTTCAAAATTTTACACCAAAAAAAAAAAAAAAAAAAAAAGGCCAAGGGGGGGATTCGACACTCAGATCCCCCCTCCCCATGATTACGCCACTGATAGGTAGTTAAAAACTAGGTAAAACTACGTGTTTCGGGAGATGCACGTTTCTGAGAAACTGAGAGTGATTTTAGCATTTGCGATGAAATTTAGACATCGTGAATTAATCTATTGATTTTTAGAAAATTTTTGGAAATCGACTCGTGATGATAGACATTGAATTTCACGGAATTTTATATTTTTAAAAGTCCGTTATAACTCGGCTAAAAAAAAAAAAAAAAAAAAACTTTATTATAGAAATCGCCCGCGTAAAAGTTTAGAACGTCTTATGGTGTTTAATTTTTTTTTTTATCAGAGGTCGTTGTGTGCTAAAACAAATCGGTTTTTCAAGAAACGTGCATCTCCCGAAACAAGTCGATAAGGAAGGGTCCACACGTGCGGTATGTATTCTTTGTACACACATATAACTACCGTCGTCTAATATATTATATATTATATTATTATATACTTTATCGATATACCACCGGCCGACTGCTTGCGATTATGATAAATAATAATGATAATGATAATAATAATAATAATAATATAGACCACCAGGACTATTATTTATGAGATCATACACGGTATAGAGTATTATACAACCATATGGTGACACGTTTCTATACAAAAAATTATAATCGATAATGTCTCGTAAAAAGTAAACCGATGTCCATATCGGGACTCCACACGTCGAATATTCGAATCCGTATACCGTATATATATATATATATATATATATGTAATATAACTACTGTGCATTTATATTGTAGGGACGACGAGGAGTAGGTCGACGAATCCCTTCGTGACCTTTTCCCTCAACCTTCCGGCAATATCGAACGCATATGTTATTTTAGATAAAATAATATTTAGGTATGCGCATTCATGTCGCTGGTATAAATATCGTTTTATATCATTTTAAATGTTAATTAATTGATGTTAATACAAAATAATTGTATAAATAGTATAAGTATTATATGGCTATATATCGGAGCATCCTAGTTGGGTCCCGAACACCAGGGGGTAATCACAGGTAGTGTACTAGTTGGGTCCTGGATTATTTTAGGTGCTACACTATAGTCGGGTCCCGGATTTTTTTCGGTCCTATACTATAGTCGGGTTTTTGTAACCAAATATTTTGTAAAATTAATGTCTTATAAATTTTTACCAATACAAAAGTGATTTTTTTTAAAATTTTATTTTATATCATTATGTATTTTTAATATTTGATTTTTAACACTTAATATTTTTCCATTTGTTTTGTATTATATCATATTTTGTAAAATTCCAATCATTATATCATATTTTTATTATCTCCGCAAAAAAACATTTTTAACCATACCTGCCGTCAAAAATAGATCGTAGACAGTCGTAAGTCTGGTAAAATGGAAGGAAAATGTTAGTGTAGTGTAGTATTTACCGAAAAACATTGGGGACCCAACTAGTATAGTACCTAAAATAATCCGGGACCCAACTAGTGTAGTACCTAAAATTATCCGGGACCCAACTAAGATGCAGCCCTGAAAGTTAAATATTAATGTTAAATTGTTAATAATGGTTCGGGGGGTTCCTTTAGAGTTTTTACAAATAATTACAATTTTAGGTTTCAGTAGTTAAATTTTAGTGTACTAATTGTTTTCAAACCCGGTCATCTCTCAATCACTGCTATATATATATATATATATATATACATTTATTTAAGACAAGTGTTGGAATTAAACATGGATAGTTCAACGTATTATAAATTTACGATATTTATTATGTCCGAAAACCTGAATTTTTTTCAGACAATATAGGTACCTACCTGCTATATAATTATATTTCTAAGTAGATTCAGTTTTAATATACCCGATAGTATAATATATTATCTATGCTTATTAATGTAAACCATTTAAACGAGCGAAGTGAACATTATTATTTAAAATTTTTTTATTAGCTAAGTGTTTTGTTTTTATGTGGTTCTAAATTGTTATTGATATATACTCTGCAGGGGCTTTTTTCACTATATTAAAAACGTGAAAATGATCAAAATTTAAAATAGTTAATAATTTATCTATAGGTACCTAGTCATCAAGAGAAAAATAATATGTATATCTTCTATTTACTCATATATAAATGAAAGTCCTATTTTTTTATGCCCCCGATATGTAAAGAAATAAAAAGAAAACCAAATGATGAATATTATTTTGTTTACAATAATAATATTAGTAACCCCCCCCCCTCCCCATTGAAAATGTCTTTGTACGTCAATGATAATGATAAATGATAAATGACCAACTTAACAAACCTGGTACGAGTGTTACAATCAAACAATAGTTATAAATCCGGGTGTTATTAAAGAGTGAGTATAATATATTATGTATATTGTATATTATAAAAATGACATGATATAATTTAAAAATCAGTTCATAATATTCTAAAACAAAAAAAAAATAAAATAAAAATTAATAGACATTTGTCAACATTAAAATTTGAAAAACAAAGTGACACACTGCTAATATTCAGAATCAATATAAGTATATAGTAACTCGATTTAATTTATTTTAGTACCAATGTGCCTCTAGCTTCTAATAGAAGCTTATACACTCCTGGGATTATTGTATGTATCCCCCCCCCATCAATTAGGTATATTTAAAATTTTTTTATCACCCATGTTGTTTATCACGTAAACGATTTCTGACGCTCAGTTTTGGAACATTTGCCCCAATGCCAACTTTATATTATTATTTACAGGATATTTAAACGAATGTACTGTATAGTATATAATATATAGATCGATCGGGCCTCAAGGCCGGGCGATGATGGTCGGCGAGACGGGAGGGAAGGAGAGGGAAGAGCGGCGTTGATTGCATTGGTTTATTAGCGGAAAAGACGCGGTGGATGGCGGTCGGGAACGGTTTTTTGCGACGCGCGTTTATCTCGACCGGGGCTGCGCGCAAAAACGGAATGAAATGTATCGGAAGGAAACTTGCTCCGCCTGCACAGCCTCCGACTATACTCTTATCTGCGCTTGTATACGTATAATATTATATATTATAAACGTTCTTTTTCACGCCTTGCCCGTCGTATATTGTCGTCGTTGTCGTTGTCGCCGAAGGACCCCACAGAGCTCAGCAGGGGGGATCGTGGTATATAATACGTATATACCGCGGTTAAAAGTAAAAAAAAAAAAAATAAGGGAAGTGCACGCGTATCGTCATCATCGTGGCGGCCGTTGTTATATATATATATATATATATATAATATACACGTATAATAATATTATATCATGTGCGGTATGTATAGGTTTTTTTATTTTTTTATTTTTTAATACTGTTTATCTGAAAACCGTTTTTTACGACCGATACAATATATAGGTTATGTTCGTTATTTAACGTGGGTCACAGGCACCTATATATTATATTATTAGGTATATACTCCGTCGTCTTCCGCGTATACGGCATTTAGACCAGCGCGGAGCACTGAGGACATTTTAAAACTGCACAAATTTAAAAAAAAAACCCCCGGTCAGTTAGGGGATGGATGCACTTTGTTCGTTGAACGGGATACGCGTGGTGGATGTGGTGAATTTGATTGCAATGATAAATCATATCTATTTGTTTTCATTCGATAAAACCATTCTGATTGGAACTCAACGTCAGAGTCGGACTGGCCCAGACCGCTAGTCCGCGATCGCGGACTGGGCCCTCGGCTAATTTCGGAGAGCCCGATATTGATTCACATAAACGAGTATTTTTTCCTATTCTGCAATCGTGGTAAAAAATTCTAAACGATTGATTTGTTTTTGAAATCTATAAAAGTATTTATATATATATATATATATATATATATTGTATTTGAAATATGCATTAATCATGCCATTTTAGGCAAAATGTATCTAAATATGTATTATTAATTTTCCACTTTAATACTGTATAATATTTTTTGCGTAAAACGGTTTGTTAATGGATATCTTAATATTACACAACAATAAATAGGTATACTGACTTGGAACTATTTTTAAATTACTTTAAAAATGTATAGGTACCTACTTAAATATTTTAAATTGTTAGATATTTTTTTTTCGTAAAATTTTTTTAAAATATCCTATAATATAGAGTCCCTTAAAAATCTTATGCGTAGCACGTTCTTTAAGTGGAACGATTGGTATTTTTTACTGGTTACGGCCTATGGGCCCGTTGACTAAATCGCAGACTAGGACTTTTGATGCCAGTCCGACACTGCTCAACGTATTATGTATAATACTGTCAATATGTATATAATATGCAATTAAATTTAGATTTTTTTTTATTAAATTTATGACATTCAAGTTCAAAGTTCACACCGAATAATAAAAATGTATTTTCCATGACGGCATTATAGACAAGGTATAGTATTGAAATTTGGAAATAAATAATTGTATTGCTTACAATACTGGTTAAGCCCAATATCAACTGGAACAGGAACCACAAACGAAATTCACATTTTCCATGACGTGAACTGAACCGATCGAACCATTATGATTCCAGTTCCTGCAGAAATCTCGCGTGATAGTCATTTGATCGATTTTCAAATACCAGATGATCAAACGTCTTCTAAACTCTCCTAAGGTCACACGATGCCGACAGTCGCGTATATAGATATTTGTGTGTACGCATTTATTATGGAAATTGCTATAAGATACATGCACTTTTGACTGTACCTCATGGCGAAATTAACTTGTGTTTATGATAAATAGTTGCATATTAATATTTAAAACCATTTTTTATTTTTACTCGATTCATCACAATCACGACGTATACACGAGACGGACATTTTAAGAATACGTATTATTGTATATAAATTATATTGGTATACACACCGCACTCGTGTATGCAGACGATTTGTTCAATTAAAATAAATGGTTTAAACGAAAACAGCAATTATGATAATCGTCAGTGATCTATTATCGTGTATACCTATCTATATACTTTTATAGTTACGTACACGTTTTGGTCATATATACTATATACTAATGTATATATATATATATATATATATATATATGGACTGTGCTTACCATATATAGGTATTCTATACATACATATTTTCAGCCAACATAACTTAAGCTACTAGAGATCATGCTCAAAAAAACGATAACACATTTTCAGCGATTTTTTTATTATGAACAAAATAAATAAAGAATTACCACGATTAAAGCTGTAATTGTTGCACATCAGCTGATGTATGATTCATGGATGAAAATGAAATGTAATATATTTTATTTCATCAGCACTCATTTAAATATGAAAATTGGCTTGAAAAAAGTGTCAGTATGTATGTAGTAAACATTGTATTTTTCACATAGTATATAACACAGTAATTCTATCTAAAATATTATTATAATACTATATTAATTGTTACTTTATGGGTTTCACTTACGTCTCTCATCGAATAAACACGTTTTACGCACTCCTGAAAAAACAACATCCTTTTATTTCACATGTTTTATAGGAAAAACACCACAATTTTTTCCATGTACATAATAATATATAAATCAATTTATACTTTATATTTAAATAACGGCAAATATACATGTTCAATTTATATAAAATATTGGTATAAGATACAAAGTGTAATGTTGTTTGCATATACGACTTCGGACTTATAATCGTTTATTTTAACAGGGATATATCACATAAAAAAGTTTAACAATTATTCATTTTGACATTTTTATTGCATCTTCCTATATATGTAATATTATTATAATAAACGCGCTTATACATATGTTATATGCCACCAGCATTTTCTCGAACTCCATTTCCATTTACGCGCAATGATATAGTATCATTTAGTATAATATTATAATATTGTGTTAGATGTAAAGTGAAATATGGAGAAATAAAATAAAACGAAAGCGTTATAGGTAATTGATTTTCTGAACAGGATTTCTGATAGAGGATTTTTATGCATCATATATAATATATAACATAGGCACTATTTAAAATTAGTAAACTTTTTATTTTACTACGGAAATTAATAATGCATATTTTAAGTACATTGACATAATGTTTAACATGCAAATTATTGAACTTTATACTGTAGAGTAAACAAATATCAATTTGTCGAAAAGTTATTTTAACTTAATTATTTAAAATATGTGACACAACTAACACAAGTATGTTCTATAAAAGTTACAATAGAAATCGTTACGATTTACATTTTAAAGTTACTTAAAAGTATTATGCATAGGTACAAATCCTATATTAAATATGGGAGCTATAATTATACATAGAAAATAAACATGTACCTATTATAAATATGTTGATAAAACAAATGTGTTTGAGGGGCTTAGGTCCCTTAGTTTTCATAATACCAAACTTGTAATATTGTACCAAACTAATATTTTTTTATTTTTTTTATAATTAGGAAAATATTTTAGTATTACTATTTGAGTAGGTATAGGCATTCAGAAAAAATTTCTTGTGTTTTGTCTTGAAAATATTTGAAATTATTGTTTTTATTTATATGTGATTATGAAAATTCATCAGTAGGTTATCGCGATTATGACAATTTGCAACGATCGCAGATAAACGACTGATTTTCAATTATTATCGCGAAAAAATCACTACCTATAATCCACTGCACATCATTGGCTAGCTTACTATTTCTGTAAGCATCTATAAATATATTTTGTGAATTCTTCAATGATTATTTATTGATTTCAAAAGTATTTGAGCTGTAGATATACCTATTTTAAATATTTTTTCAAGTGCATACTTTACGATATCGATCAAATCATTGTTTTATTCGTCATGTATAACTGACTACAACTACACATCCTTGAAGAAAACACTGCTTATATAATACTGATACGTATGTCCCGTACAAATATAGGTAGGTTCTTTTAAAATGTGTTCTGTGTATATACGTTTCCTCGGGTATAATCAATAAAGATCGTCGTGCGTTCGTTACGTAAACGCGGAGGGCGAATAATATCCATCGTTCCGAAAACACGAGAAAAATCCTAAATAATTGGCAGTTTCACATGAAGTATTATTATTCATTATGATAGTCTTTCGTCATGCAGCAACGGTATACCAATGCGCGTATTGTTATTAACCGTTGGCGACCCGATGTCGGCGGAGAAATCATCTCGTGTATAATATATAAAAGAAAAAAAATAAGGTAACTTGATATAAAAAACAATACGAAACAATAATAATGTAAGAATAAAAATAAAAAATGAGAAAGAAAAAAACAACACGTCAATCGGGACAAATTGCCGTAGGCGTTCCGTTCGACTATCCAGTCAGGTGACTTAGACAAATTTCGTGGGCGTATCGTTTGATTTTTAGTTCAACCCGCCCGGGCTCCAAGCCGTACTATTAAATAATTTTTCAGGACTTCGGTGGATACAAAAAAAAAAAACGTAATTCTTTATAATTAAATATTCTCCATCTCCGTCCATTTCGCCCTCGCTTTATCTGTTTTACGCTTTTCATGTATATATACCAATATAAGTATTACGTTCAGACCAACCGTATATGATACAGGTATATATAGGTATCTATGGTCATAATAATTATTAATTATTATAGGTGTACAGGTACCCGGTAAATAGTATAATACGATGACCACGCGACGATCGGAAATAATTCCAAATATGCTATACGACGGAGTCATGTAGAAGAAAAATAAATTAGTTTTCTAAACACTGCCTTTAAAGAATAATATATAGGTACATATACTTACATAATAAAAAAAAAAAACCGGCACTATCTGCAATGTAATGCACAAAACATATTGATTTAAAATATATTCATCACAGACTATCAACAATTATTACAGGTTGTACAAATAATTTTTTTCATCGATATGTAAAAATAAAGTGAATATACATATATCTATTGTGGAAGCTGCGGCAAAACTCTAAAAAAAAATGTTATTTAAAGATCAAATGGTTTTTAAAAATCAATAATACTAGGTGGAATTCGATTTCATCATATAGTTAATATAACATGAGAAAAACCAATTGGATTTAAAAATCCTTTTTTCGACTATATAAAAATATTTCCCCAAGAGTCGTTTGAAAATCACGCGGCTCATCTGCAGGAAAATACGACTATTATGGATGAGCCGTTTTTGCTGTAAAAGGTTTATATAGGGTTTAGATGGGGGTAAGTTCTTTTCGAGAGATCGTAAAATCCGTGCCAAATTTATTAAAGGGTGTAGCCGGTTAAAAAAAAAAAAAGTGGCACAAAACCTACGTTCGTAATTCAAATGAATTTTCCCCCTTAAGGTAGGTTTAAAACGCGAGAAACACAACAGTTTTTAAAAGAATGCTTTTTTAAGCAGTTAAAATATTTCGTCGAAAAAGTATTATATTCGCATCGAAATAAATTAACTGACAAATATTCACGTATAAATTTTAATATAAATTATATATAGGCACACTTGTAAAGTATAGATATCAATTTAAATATAAGTATTTAAGTAAAAGTATTTAAATACAAGTATTTTTTATGTACAATTTATTAAGAATACTTTTCCAGAAGTATTTTATTTATGTGATATATTTATATTTTATAATTATTTCTCTGAATACCTGTATTTAAATATAGGTATATAATAGAGTATTTAAAATTAATTTTTAAATAATTACTTTCATATTTGTATTTAAAGTAATTTTTTACATTAATAAGTACGTATTAAGTATACTCGTACCTACGCATATACTACATAGATAGATATTATCATTGATTAATAACTATATATATATATATATATATACTCGTAGTATCTATAATTATGTACTATACATTATAATCAATAATATTATGTATGATTTTGTCATTATTTATCATTATCTTAGAATAAAAACTATATCTGTATAATTATTACAATTAAATAATACTCGTACTATTTAAAAATTGTAAATTATATTATAATGTCTTACTAGTTGTGAGATATTATCCTCCCAGTATAATATAAAATAATTATTATGAACTATAAAAAGATATTCATTATTTATAAAAAAATAAATAAATAAATTATGGTAAAAACTTTGATACACTCGTTATCATGGTGTTGTTTCTAAAAAATTTGCATATATACTCGTATAGTATCTACTGCGTGTATAATAATATTATATGACTGTTAACGTGTATTATTCATAAAAAATTATTGGTTTTCACTTCATATCAACCATTATTATTTGTATTTGTTATTATAATTAGATAAAAACTATTCATACACCTACTATTGAAAATAATTACCTAGTTTACAATACTATTCTAATTAACCATGTAATTATTATTTTCACACTAATTAGAAATAACTATATAATAATACATAAAACGGGAATAGGTATATCTATATATTATTACATAATATATAGTTAATATTAATATCTATTATTACTATACATAGTAAGGTGAGAAATTTTCAAGGCAGTCCACTAACATCAAATATCAAAATTAATAAAAATAATAATAAATAATATTTAGATCCTATTGAAAAAAAAAATGCATATTCATTTTTTTAATTAAAACACATTTTTAGGTAATTTGAACACCACCATTTTTTAGATTCAAGTCTTCCAATTTGACGACACCTAATTATTCCCAATTCGCCAACATTATTCAATAGACACCACGACATACATTTATTAATATTATGTATATTTATATTATGAATTAATATTAAAAAATATATTTACCTATTTATATAAAATATAATAATAATATAACCTTACTAAAATACAATAAACACTTCTAACTTGAAATTTAATAAAAGCAAACACATTTGAATATTATTAATATAGAATAATAAATAGTACAAAGATAGCTACAAATCTAAATTAAACTTATATTTTTGTTCTCGGGAAATTGGAAGTTATTAAAAAAAAATATATTTAAACCTGTTTTCTTGTTGTTAAATTAAGAATCAGCGAACTGGAACCGGCGTATTTAGAATGAACACAATATTAAAAACACTTATACCTAATATTATATTATAAATAAAAACTGGTTATGATTCTTTTTTTTTTTTAATTTAATATTTACATTATAATTATTATTTTATATACCTATAGAAAAGTTAAGCCTGAATACTGAAAAGCTTTGTACAGTGTATGCATATATTAAATATATATATATCTAGTAAATTTTTACAAATCTAAAAATAGTAAAAATAATTACTGCTATTTAATTTTTTTTTTTTAAATATAACATTGATTAACATTAAAAATAATAATTATCATTGAATATCAAAATCATGTAAATAAAAATGTAAAATATTAAAAGAGAACCGATTAAATAAAATACACAGGTAATATAAATTCAACAAATAATATAACTAAAAACAATGACAATCGTGAAAATTTTAAGGTTTATTATAGCAAATAAATTTGTTTAAGTATTCTAACTCGTTGACATCTCTTTTTTGTTTACGGTTTGTTGGACCAATTTTTGAATATAGGTCTGTTATTTTATTTTATTATGTAGCCCCATACACTACTATACTCAATCAAAAATTATCTTCCTAAGTAAATGCAATGTGTTTGGAAAGAACGGCGTTCATGAACGCACGTTTATGTTTAGGTTCATATCTATGAATGACTCGTGAATATCACTCGATTTTTTTAAAAAAGAACGTGAACTTGAAGATATTCATATTTTTAAGAAATTTAAATAATTTTTAGGTCGTTATAATTAAATTAAAATTTATAAATATTTTGCTATTAATCATATTAGGTTTCTATATAGTTAAAATTCTAATTCCATGGGCCACTTCAACTACATAACAACACAATTTCTAATTTCTATGAATCTGTCATATTTCGCTAAATATAAGAACAATCTATATGTCGTTAATAATTAATTAATAAAAATGAAAGATCAGGTGTATACTTTGAAAGCTGTCAAAATAATAGTCTAATATAACGTGCAATGTATGAAGATGCATAATAAACTATGCAGTGCGTATATATATGCTATAAATTTCACGAGAGATTGTCCGTACAAAACTCGTCCATCGCTGCGCATGCACCACTTAACTACACCCGGTAACATCGTTAATCGTACGTTATATGAAAACAGGTGTGGCACGTGCTTTTTATTTTATTATTATCACTCATCACACTTCGACATGCCGCCGTATAAACATTGATGATAATCATTTTGAAATGTGCTTCGATCTCGTTACGGTCACACTGCATTCTTATCACATTGTCTGCTCCACGTCCTTATCACGCATGCGCGCAGACCATAGATAATAAATAAATCTATATTATCTATCCTTATACGTTTTTATATAAATCATAATATTAAATGTTTAATCTGTGATATACATTTTTGTTTGTAAAATTCTATTCAATTTAACAATGACAAAATAGATTAACGTCTTAATTTGTATACAAATTTTTTTCATTCTTATGCGTATTGATGACTTTTTTTTTTCAAACTTGTGTAAAGTGACTAACAATCATTTTATAATGTTTGGAGTCTATAGTGTGATGAGGCCATTTCGAAAACAATTACTATCCACATGGCATGTTTTAAGAAATTGATTTAAAAATTTGGGTAAAATACATTCTGACGAAAAACAGAACTTGTATAAAAATCGAAATCTTAATCTATTTCGTCATTGTTGAATTGAATAGAATTTTACGTCATAGATAATAAAGAATATTAATTAAATTAATTAGGTAATATGAATACATTTTATTATCAATGTTTTACATACAAAATTGATATCATTATAATCACGAACTAAGATATAATATAACATAACATAATCAAAGTGGATTCTCAACCAAGGTTGAAATCCACCTTGAATGTAATCTTGGTTTGCGGATAATATAGATTTATTTATTATCTATGCGTGATAAGGACGTGGAGCCTAGGGATTCTTTGCGACGTGCAGACAAACGTCGAAATCGAGTATATAGGCTCGACTTATCATAATAATATTATAGTGGGTACACCTACCCGTGTCCTATGCCCGTACGATAATAATATTATTGACTGGACGGCGCGCGGGAAAATTTCGGCGAAAAATTCCGTGGCGCGTCTTTAGCCGACAGCGCGGGATAATATGCACTCGGTGCGGTCATCGCGCGCGCAAGGGGTTTTTTAATTAAAACGCGTTCTGGGGTTGATTTATATACCCGGAACACATAAGCATTTTGCGCGTACAGTCGCGTGCGACGGCCCGACGGCGACAGCCGAGAAAACGTGAAAATCGAGTGTAATTTATGCATACACTGCACACGTATCACATGCGGAATTGCGGCCGCGGCAAGGAAGGGTTGGTATACAGTCGGTTTCTTGGTAGCGGTCATTCTCATTTTAATATACCCTTTCCGGGGAGGGCAAAGGACCTCGTCCTTTTCGTCGGTGGCAACAGTGCCGAATAATATAGTGTACACACAAACTACTACACATTATATTTAAAATTATATTTCCTTCGATGTGTGTGTGTGTGTGTGTGTGTGTGAATATGGGAATGTTATTTAAATCGGGAGGTATGCGCGTGTCTTTATGTAAATACATATACGTTTTTGGCGGGGGGAATGTAGCAGCCCGTAAACCGACCGGGGAGGAAACGGGACCGACGGGACTGGACCGGGCCGGACCTTATTAGTCGTTTCTTGTGCTCGCGCACACAATGTGTGTCCGGCCCCACCATAATATATATATATATATATATGCAGTACCTATATATAAGGGTCGAGGGTGTATGTGTCGTATATAATATACGTGTATATGTGTATATATAGACACGTGTATATTTATATATATGAATGTGAATGTGTGTGTGTGTGTACAAACATATATTAAGGGACAAGAAAGAGAAACGCTGTGCATAATGTCCACTCGACGTCACGCTTAATAAATTATTCGCGCGCCAGGATTCTCCGACAAGCGGGTGCGTATTTACTCTGCGGTTACCGCGTTCTTTTTCGTGTTTTTTTTTTTTTTTTTTTTTTTTACTTCTTTTCATTATTATTATTATTATTATTATTTTCAGGTCAACGATGGTCTGGATAGGCGTATTTAAAAATGTAAAAAACAACTATACCGTCTCGCGTATACCGCAGTCGTGGTATATACGGGTCGCTGGACACTACCTTTTCAAGGGGACCTCGCGCGCGCGCCCGCACACACACTGCAGTATTATAATACACGACGACGACGACGACGACAACTTTTCGGCCACATCGAGCCCACCCAATACACACACTCTCCGTGTTCCTTATCCGCTCTTTTTGCGTCCTACAGTCCCTTTATTATATGCAATGACCCCTTTTGTATACCGTATATATATATATATATATATATATGTATTATGTATGTATAATATATATTGTGTACACGTCGTGTCGTGTTGACGCTTTTTGTTGTTATAGACTCGGTACGAGCACTGTATATATATATATTATACGCGACGGAATCGCCTGACCGCCTCGCCGACCGAAACTTTTAAGTGCCTGCCCATATTATTCGCCGAGAACGGAATAATTGCACGAATACACGCCCGGGGCACATTGTACGATATATTGTAACTTGTTAAATCGTTATAATATGTCCTCGCCAGCCGGCTGAGTGAACGACCTTTTTAGGTATAATTTCAAGAAACATATCGTTCGGCCGAGTCGAGTTTATCGGCAGATAAGATGTTATTCTACTGCCGGTTTTAGTTTTGGACGAGTCGATTATCAGAGAACATATAATATGTGAAATAAAGCTTAAACAGTTGCTCAAATGTTGGCGAAATCCTTGAATAACAATAGCAATATCGACCGCGCCCAGCTGCTATCCTCCATCTATTACTATAGTATAAGTTCCGTTATCAATCGCCAATAAACTGATAAATTGATCAATCGTCATACTCCTGATTAGGTGTGTAGTATTAATATTAAGAATTTATTTTGGAAGTACAAGTAAAATGTTTAACAGAGAAAAGTGATGGTTTTAATGATTGAAATAAGACGCTTGACAGAATCTAATCAGTCACTGTGATACAGGTTTTGTGAGTCTCATTTCAATAGGTAACAATGAAGATTTCAGGAGTAGAGCAAATTTTACAAAGACAATTCTAGAAATCTTAAACGATGATACTTATTGTTGATTTTAAATGGTAAGATTAATTTACATCTATAGGACAGCAGTATTTTTGCAATTTGTTATCAGAAATTCCTCGTAAATTACATTGACATCGTTTACATTTAGAATGCGTAGCTGTTTGAACATATGGAATAGATAACTTTGGTGTAATCAATCACTAATTTTTCGAAGATAAAACCGTTACTTCTGAACAATACATTGTACATGAATATTTATTGGTTTTTTTATTTTTATTTTTACTGTTATATACCATACTTAACTGAAAAGTTTTCTCTAAAAATATGATTCCCACGCGTATTCTACTGCACATTCAAGTTCTAACTGTACATGTGTAAGAATTCTGAACTAACAGGCTTATAAAATAGTTGGGACTACAAGAACTAGTTATAATATTTCTAGAACTGTAGTTAAAATTTGATGGAATGTACATATTATAATAGTACTTGAACTAAATATCAATTAATTTAACTCAATATGAATCTGAAGTTCTGAACTAGTTTAAATGGTCTGTTAAATGAACCCTACTTTATAAGATAATTTCAATAACCACCACACTTTCCTAATAAATCCACCAGTATCTATTATATACACAGTCCAGGATCTAACATTTTATGATATAGATGTTACTTCTAACAATTTTTAATGGATCATCAATAAATTATTTTCTTAAAAAAAGCGTAATTAGGGATTCTAAAGGGTAGTTTGAATGTCAAAAAATACTTATTTGTGTATAATTTGCTAATATTTAAAATTTTGGTTGTGCCATTGAGTTACAAGAAAAATTAGCTCAATTTATTGGGTCACATATAAAAAATGGTTGAGTACTACTACCATAATATATTGTATACATATAATGTTTTACTACTAAAAATTTAACGTTGTCCAATCCCCTTTATAAAAAAAAATTAATAGAATATAAATACGTGCATATTATTTAATTTAAAATAGCGCTCAAATCGGAAAATAGAATTTATATTAATATATATATATATATAAATAAGGGATTCCTAAGAATAAGCATTCCCCCTCAATTCAAGTAATACAAACAAAATTTAATCGTGGGCACAGGATTTGAGCACTGGTCTCCACAAACCGTTGTACATATCTACAAAAACAAAACTGCCCAATTGTGCTGAATGACTATCTCTTATAATATCATTTTTTGTATCGGCAACTATGGGTACAATATCTATATAAATATTTATTACCTATATTTTAATGTTAAAGTAATTGTTTCTGGTAAAATCGTATTATGTAAGTGGGTTTGTTCAGTACTGAATATTAATATTGGATAAATCATCCAATTACTTCAAATTTTATTAAATTTAATTTATTGAATTTATTCAATACGATCATCTAAAACTAACTACGCAAATACAACTGAACTCTCATAGTGAGTCTAGGAAGTTTAGTCTTGGAAGAGAACGCTACACTGATAATTTACAACGATAAAACATGTTTACGCAAAACTGTTAAAACGGATTCTTATAGAATTAAAATACTTATTATCAAATCAATAAAGAAAAAAAGTTTTGAGTGCACCTCATTTGGGATTTTAAATTTATTACTTTAAAAAAAAAAAAGCGTTATTAGGCCTTAAAAAGTAAATAAAAATTAAATTTTTAAAACTACAATAACTTTTTTTTTAATTAATAAATTAAAAACACCCAAATGAGATTCACCCCAAAATGTTGTCCTATATTGATGTCATAATAGGTGTTTATACTCTAAAAACCCATTTTAACACTTTTGCATGAATATATGTTTTTTAAATAAATATCGTCATTAGATATAAGTTTTAAAATTTTTATAGTTCTACAAATGTCATAAAAATTGCCCCACACAACCCCTTAAAATACAAGTATGTAGCATCCTCTTAATTGACCTTACGGTAAAAACTACTAGTTATTCAGGACATCCAACTTATTATTTGTCATAGATTTGAATTACATTATAATATTATTTGTTCTACACAGTACCTACACTATCTTACACTTGCAGATCGATCAAAATAATAAAATAACATATTAGTTGTTGTGTCAATAGATTTTTTATACATTACACTGCATCCGAAATTGTGTCTTATCCTTGTAAACTACCTATATTTTATTAATTTTATAAATTTAAATTTAAAAAAAACATCAGTTGGTGTATAATTTATATGTGTGATATAATACCGAACGATTTGTTTTATCACAAAAACGTGAATGCACAGGGCGTATTGTTATTTTGCTGTACAAGATGGAAAATAATAATTGATTTTTGTCAAATTCCGTCACGTGAAATATTAAATGTTTGCCGTAGTTTACGTGGAGTAGATACATCATAATTCGGGTTCATTAAGTGAGTTCCGTCAAATGTTTTTAACACCGTATGAATTTATTATACAAAAACAATTATTGCCTAGAAACCTGAATTAAATTATTGGTATAATAAGATGAATGCATTATACACGAAAATTGGAAAACCACGCTTTATAAAATACTTGTTTTTTGTTTACAATAAATGTAATTTTTTTTTTTTCGGTAATATATGATATTATATAATATTATATCAAATTATGTATATCTATATAATACACAATTGTAGAATCACACTTTTTAACAAAACTCATTAGAATGCCGGTTGACACCTATCAGCCTTCTGATAAGAAAATTTTTTAATTATTATATACATAAAAGCTATTATAATTTCTGAACTGCATATATATATATTATAGGTACATTATATATTGTATATGTTTATATTTTGTCTCAGAGAAATTGGTAGCTATAATCTTAAATTGTGCTAAAGCAAAAACTAAAAAAAATACGTTTTTCAATAAATTATTTAGAATTTTTCATAGTGTATTATAAATCATAACAAGTAGGTGTATTAAAGTAGGTATACCTAATAATATTATATTAATACCAATATACCATCATATACTGAATAATTAAAGAATTTGCCTAAAATACTCATATATTATATAATTTATTTTCTATAGATTCTAAGTGAAGCGAGGAGCCGAGGAATGTATTTGTTTTAAGATGATATTATGTTTTTTTTGAAACGATGGACGATCTTCTACTTCTACCATATCTGTATCTGAACGACTTTTAAACTATATTTAGAAATTTACTTGAAAATGTTTATGGTAAAATAAGAATTGTTTATTTTTTAAATCTATGTTTATTAAAAATAGATAAATTTAATCAAATATTTGAAAATGTTGTAAAGTGCAAACTATATATTTATATTATATATATTATAATTAATAGGCGACATTATTGTTAATTTTTTTTTAATATTATAAAAAATTTTATTGAATGTCTGTTATTCGAGTCTTGAGTAATAGATAACTGCGATCGCAACATACTTTGTGTATGACGTAAAGTTCAATAGTTATACTCTAACTATATTAAAAACAAATAATAATAAGAATATATAATATACGATTTTGAAATTATGCATGCAGTATATAATTAGTATCAATATTACACAGAAAAACAAGAAAAAAAAGAACGGGTTACGATACTTTTTGTCGTGTAAAAAGTGTACAAGTCTCTCTCTTTCACTTCGTGAACATTCCCACACGACCGCGACGTTGACACGGCCGCGGTGGTAGCGACTATGTATAGTGGCAATAATGACGACAAACTCGATTGTGCCGGTGGTCGCGTGTACACTCTGCACTCTGCAGGCTGGCAAAAATCTACACCATAGGGAAAATGTCTCTCTCTCTCTCGCACACTCGTGTGATCATTTTCGTTTTCTGTCAGTTGTCCTATATAATATTATTATTGTCGAAATAATTACACCGGCGTGCGTATATGTAGGTATATAGGTATAGGCTTGCCGGGTAAAATACTAAAATTACAGTTGGTTTTTTCGATTCCGAAGATTCGGAAAAATATAGTAAAAAAAAAAAAAACCAAAAAAAAAATGGACGTATTTCTGTATTTCGTGTATTATAATAATAGTCGGGTCGGCCCAGACCCCAGCGCTTATACGGTCGAATCAAAAAACATTAGGTTACGTGCGTCAATACGGGGGAAAAGTCGTAAAGGAACCATAATATAACCAATTATATATAATAATATTATATACTATTAAAATATTATATCATACCTGCGTCCTACACATCACACATACATTTATATTTGTTACTATACGAGTTTAGGTGCTATTCGAACACTGGTTGTACAGGTCGGGCCCCGGTTTCCTTTACCATAATTACGGGTTTGTGTCGCCGCCGCACGCTATACGGCCATGCGCGTTTATTGGTCGCGCGCGTTCCGGCCCAGCCGTGCACTCGTATCCCGTCATATTACATATTACGTACATTCCTACAATTCCGTTGTTATTATTATTATTTTAGAAACAGCTTTCCAACAAAATTCGTTGGTCATCAGTGGCGTCTCATTTGGGGGGGGGGGTAGGATGGGGAATTTACCCCACCCTAAGATTTATGTGGGGGCCGACTAATTTTTGCGGGCCCGATTGATTTTTAAAGCCTATCGGGAATTTTAAGGGGGACCCGGCAAGGGTATACCTACATCGCGAAAAATGCGAAGATCTTTTTTTTTTTTTTTTTACTTATTTACGTTTTTAAATATTTATTATTTGTAAAGGGGCCGGTCAAAAATTTTGCCCCCGCCTAGTAAAACCTGAACTGACGCCACTGTTGGTTATTCGTTACATATTTTTGGAATATTTTCAACGTGTACCGCACGTATATAATATAAATGAGTACCTAATACCAACCTACTAAAAAATTTCTCTAAAAACACAGCTAACCGATCATCAACCATTTCTAACACCTCGAAAAGTATCCAACAGAGTGCGTGTGATTTGATTTGTTGAACGTTATTAGAAAAATATCACCATTTTTTTTGGAACCGGTTTTTATTCTTTTTAGAAATGTTTAAAGTGCGCCGTCAGCGCCCGACTTTTTTTTTTACACCTCAAAAAGTATCCAACTGTTTATTGAAAGACATTGTTCTATAAGATCTCGATTTTTTTTTTTTAATATTTTTAAAAAATAACGAATTTTATGCATTTTCGAATAATATGGCGTCGTCTACGACAAACTTTATTTTGTATATAATATTGTTTCAAAGGTCTTACAAATCTAAATATATAGGTATACCATATACACGTTTTTTAGATATTTGTCGAATAGTTGGAAATATCAATGAACATCATACCTAAGATGTTAGACGTTGACAGTTTTTGAACATTTCATGAAATATAAAATCAATGAAATATTTCAATTTTTTATTATTTTTCTTGTAAATATTATATATAAAAATAATTAAATATTTCATTGATTTGAAGTTTTTTTTCTCTCATATAATTGTACACTTTAATATTGTATTATGAAAAAAAAATGATATATTTCACTGATTTGAACATATTTTTCTCATTTAACTGTATTTTTTAATATTTAACATTTGTACTATCATTATGCCATTTAAAATTAAATTATACTCTTTACTTAACAAGATTGAAAATATTTCTAATGTAATAATATTTTCATAATACAAATTATAACATGATTTTTTGGCGATTGTCATTTTTCACTGTCTTTCAATCGCAATAATTCTACACCTTTTTTAATATCATTATATTATTTTTAGGTACTTCTGTACTGTGTAACACTTGATGAATATTGGCACTGTGAATTTGAACATTGAAGATTGATAAAATTGTAATTTTTTTAATCGGCGGAACATTTAGATATTAGGCAGTGTGATCAAATAAATGTTGAAAAGAAATTCACGATTTGGCGAAAAATTTCATTTGACTTCAAACACTAGATGTTGATGATGTTAAAGGGATATTTCGAAAACCGTTTACAGCTCTTCAACAAATATATTTTCAAAACATTTTTAAAGTATTATGTAAACAATTTTGGACATATACTAATATGACGACTAACAAATTTGTTTGAATGGTTTGAAAAAGATCTGTTACGCATTGGACGTTATATAAGTTCATGGACGTAATATATAAATATACGTATACAAATAGCATACATCTATAATATATATTATTATCATAAAGTCTAGGGGAAACGGCCGAAACGGCGGCGGTGGGAGTCTCTTAATTTTGTATTCGATGAAAAAAAAACTACAATATTTAATACTACATATAAAATACGAGAAACAAACAAAAAAAAAAATCATATTTATGTATATACACATCGTCGTGTTTAGAGTTTAATTTTTATTTATTTTTTTCATTATTATTATTATTTCGGTTGACCCCAGCCCTCCGTCCAACCCCGTTGGTCACCACACTTTGCGCACCGCCGCCGCACACACCACGATGACGACGACCACGGTCGGTTAATTTCTCCTCTTCCGCCGCAGTTTTCATCGAGGTCGAAGTTAAAAAAAAAAAAAAAGTAAAATAATAATAACGAAAAAAAGCCAACAACATAAGGCGATACGCTACGGTTTTAAAAAAAAACTATATATAATAATATATACGGGTAAACCGATGCGATAATAATTCACCGGGTTGCAAATCTTTCCCCTTTTTCCTCAGGAAATGCCCGTTTTGCATTTTCGTATATACACACACACACACATATATATATATATATACACACACGCGCGCGCGCGCGAACAGGGGTGGAATTATTTTTAATTCTAATATTTGTTGGTTTTATCGTCGTCGCCGTCGTTTTGTATGTTTATATATAGTCGTCGCCATATATACCGCGCGTATAAAGTCGTCGTCGTCGTCGTCGTCGTCGTCGCCCCCGTAAACCCTGCACCGCCGAAAAAACCCTTACACCCGGACCAGGTTCAGCCGATGAAATTTATGATCCCTTTTTCCCCTTCTCTCCCGGTCCCCCTTTTTTTCCTTTCCGTCCCACCGCACGCGTATGTATCCCTGCGTGCTGCATCCTCCCGCCCCGCGTGGATATAATAATAATATACGCTGCTATCTCTCCTTTTGCGCCACGCGAGCCCGTTAATGAACTTAACTGCCTTATGTTGTTGTACGAGGAGGATTGTTTTCTCTCGGCCGTGTCCTTTATTTTTATTTTTATATATATATTTTTTGGGTTTTTTTTTTTTTTTTTTTTTCCAGCCCCTCTTATTTTGTACTCCTTTATATATATTTTTTTTCTTTTTATTTTACGACAACGACAACGACGGCGTTATTAAGCCCACGCACAGATTAAACGGCCAATTATTTCCTTAGGTGCGCTCCTCGGTTAAGTGAAAAATAACTCGCGGGGACCCGGCCCCATTACCGGGGTCGTAAACACGGCTTTTGCGGACAGCAGGATAAGCACTTTGCTTTCCAGACTTTAGCAATAATAATAATAATATAATATACTATAATATATAATACAGCTGCTGTATGCACGCCGCACCACGTTTGTATTTCGAATTCCCTTGCAAAGCGCATATTATAATATTATAATTTCCCAACTAATTATAATTCGTATACATATATATATATATATATATATTGCGTGCGTTTATGTACTTCTATGGGAGATTATGAAGGTTATTCGTCAATTTTATTCTATTTTTGAGCAGTACAGAGAATGTCTAACAACGGCTGAATTGCAAATAAATTTATCAGATACCTGTAAATTATTTTAAAGTAATAAATTCGAAAAAAACCCGAATATTAAGGAGTGGAAGCACTTTGCTCGTTGGGTAGAAGACAGGTGGTGGATATATTGAATTTAAAAGCAATGAATCATTTCTTTCGATAAAATGATTCTAAACAAAACTTTGGTGTATATAACATGAGTATTGAGTATTATTATTAGCATTTATATGGCTAATAAAAAATACGACGTCAATGTATATAATATAATATAAATATAGGTAGTTTTATAGTAAATATTTGGTGTAAATTTTAAGTTTCTATCATTGTAATTTTCCAACTTCATATATTAATATAATAATTTTCTGTATTTTTTAGTAATTGTAAATATTACATATATCGCTTATTTTTTATTATTATTAGTCAGTAACAATGACAATTTTATTTGTTATTTCCTAATTTATAACAACTTTTTATGATATTTAATGTCTATAAATCTAATTTCATTTGTATGAAAAACCAAACAATACTCAAAGGTGGTCGTCTTTCAAACGGCCTCCTATTTCTAAAATCTATTCAGGACAATTTTCCGTTAAAAGAAATCGAATATTCTGTTTTTAGGTAAAGAGCTTTCTGATAGAAAATTAATTTTAATAACATTTTTCTAATCAATGAACTCCGTAACTGTAACTATTTAACTGAACAATACACAAAATACGTACAAAAAAAGACAAAATAAACACAAAACAATACGCAAACAATATACGGCCCTCTCAAACATAGTTCTTTCCACATCACTGAAATATAATATAACATGTAATGTGTATAGGTATAGTATATGTGGGTATGTCGAAAAATTATTATTCAAAAAATCAGTAAAATATTCATATTATATAATAATAAATAGCCCAATAATGGTATTTTCACAACCCTAATATTATATCTATTGATTTTACAATGTTGTATGCTTTTTTTTTTTGTATATATACACTTTTTGGGTACAAAGAGTCAAGTAAGGGTTTTAGGTAAACATATTTTTGATAGCAAATTAATTCTAGCTAGTACTTTAAGCAGAGAGTTTTTTTAATTTTCCTAGTAGTTTTCTAAAGACGATGCTATACACACATTTTAGCGGTATTAAAATACGTTCATGCTCTATTACTACAACTTTTCTCTTAATAATTGCAGAGTCTAAATGTATACAAAATATGAAAGATGAGAATATTTACTATGCCGTAAAGTAGAGTTTTTTTAGTTAGATTTTCTTTTTAAATTTTAAAATTTTAAAATTTCACGATTTTCAATTACGGATTATAGGTTTTGAAAAACACATAATGAAAACAAACTCCACAGTACGGCATAGTAAATATTCTCATTTTTCTTATTTTGTTTTAATTTTTACTCTGCATTTATACAGAAAAAAGTGGAAGTTATACAGTGTGAACGTGATTCTTAACAAATATCATGATAACACAACAATAAAAAATTGTACTGACACATGACTATTTTTAAATTGCTTTTAAAATATAATTAAATATTTTTAAATTTTTGGATTTTAATTTTTTTTTTAATATCATATAAATGGTCTATACAAAACTCCTTGAATATCGAGTGTATAGCGTCCTCTTTAAGATAATATTTGAATTTATTTTTGAAACAGTTGTATGTAAATAGGAATTTTTAATTATTGTGTAATCATATTATTTTTACAAAAACACAAATACGTAAATACAAAATAAATAAAATACGTATTATTCATTTTTATCATGCTTACAAACATGTTATAAATACGAAACAAATTATGGACAATAATATTATTAGACGCCTTACAAAGCCGATTTTTGATATGTGCACCTATACACTTTTTAAATAACACATTTTTTTAAATAACTATAAATTTGATAAATTGAAGTTGATAAATATGGGAAATGCTAATATGCAAGTTTTCCATTGAACATTTTGTAACTGTGATGTCTCCTTAAACGTAAATAAAAACTACAGATTATAACGTAAAATGGTTACAAATGGGAAAATAACCAATAATTAGTTGTAATGGTAACCCGTTTTTTTCGAATTGATTGTATATTTATCTAGGGTCATTGTTTTAAAAATATTGAATACCAAAAAAAAAAAAAAAATCGATTTTAATATAAATTTGAGGTTGTCGTTACGTTTACGAGGGATTGGTTATCAAAGTTTTTTAGACTCCGATCGAAGCAAGGAATGCATTGACATAATACTTTTTAACATACGGTGCCATAACAATAATAGACAAAAACTGTGCACTGCAAATATAAATGACGAAGATCGAGTGCTATTTTATAGTGTTTTCAGAACAACGAAATCAAAATATAACGAGAAAACGCCAAAACGTAAAACACTTTAACCCGTATGTATTGTTGGGGGGAACGGGGAAAAATACCCGTTCCAAAATTATCGACGACACCGATATGCGTGAGGGCAGATGCATTATCTGACGGAAAAAATTTGGCTTCCGACCATTGTCCATACTACGAACAGTATATAACGCACACAACAATACACGCGTTATAAATAACGGCTTAGGTATGTGCGTTTAAGGCCAAAAGAGCTCGTTCTAAACCCGGGTCGTGGTCCTACTTGAAGAGTAGCGAGGTGGTGAGGGGGGGGGGAGAGGTAGACGAAGCGAAATTCCGTCGCGCGCGCGGTTATACCAACTGTTGCCGCGAGTAGACCATCCGCGCGGCGCGCGCGTATCCGTATAATACGCGACATAAATCGTAAAACCGCCACGGCGCCTTTTATCATATTGTATATAAACGTAGTAGTGTACGTACTCCGCGGGCCCGCCATTCCCTCCACCGCGAAAACGACGTTTTTTGAAGAGAGAAAAAAAACTGTACATAAATAAAATATCACTTGTAAAAAAAAAAAAAAACGAGAAAAAAACGAGTAAAAGCCAACTTGATATTTCGACTCGTGTTACACGCGCCTATATATATATATATATATATACACGCCGTACCGCGGTGCCGCTCGTAAATCAAACGGGAGCCCGCGATTCTTACTTACTCGTGTTCTACCCGTGAGCGTATGGTGGAAGAGGGCGGCGAAAGTCTTATATATATATATGTAATAATAATATATACCTATATATAGGTACATATATATATATATATATACCGGGGAAAAACCAAACAAAACACAACCTTAAAAAGTAAAATGAAATACACACGCGAACTTGATATATAATAATAATAATGTTATATATTTCTCCTCGGAGACCAATCTTAACCTTAAAAGAAGTGTGCGCCGGTAGCCGTCACCCCCGTGCAGCGGTAGGTCGCGGGCGGTCGGAGTTCGCGCGCGCCCTCCGACCACCGCGGTGGCCGCCACCGACCGAACGCGCTCATCGCCGGCACAAAATATAATCGTTCCGTCGCCGCCGCCGCCGCCGCCGCCGCCGGGGGGTCTCTGTGTCGTGAAAAAACTTGATGAGCCGTACACCGTTTTTATTGCCCGGCTGACATTTTTCAACTTCCGAGCGACTACGCCGCCGCGTGCGTACGTGCCACCGGCGCGCACTTTGACATTCAACACGTCCATAATGATCGAAAGTCAAAACTGACCGCGGCGGTGCTCTCTGGTACAAAAGACGTTTTCCCGTTTTCCTTGAGATGTTTTTTTATCGGCCAAAAACGTAAATAATACATTATCGCCGTTACATTTTTGAAAAAAAAAAAAAAAATGGCATACTATTATTTCTACGGCGTGTTTGTTAGTATCGATTACAAATGTTACGACAAAACACAGTCCATTATAGTTTAATGTTCAACATGTGCAGAACAGCCGCCGAAAAATCGAAAGTTGAAGCTAACCATGGACCTATATTAACTGTATAAAACCTGTCAAAATGGGTGCACTGAGAGGAACGACAGCAGATACGATAAAGAGATTATTAATTTATTGTTAGTTTTTAAGTAACAGCAGAGAGAGAAAGTGCAGATTGGAAATCAAAAATTGTTCGAAAATGGTAAGTCTCATAAAGGATAGCTCTTTAAAAGTTACCATATAGATTATAGACACATCGAAAATTGTTCGAAATTAACAATTCAGATCTATTAAAAATACGTCATCGTTCGTTATGTTTTATGCACGATAAATACAATCTGTAAAATAATGTCGTATAGGATTTTCTAAGGGACATTGCGACGCATCGTTAAATTTCTTAAAACAAAAACCGCCAAAAGACATATCGTCATTCATAATCGCACGTAATTTGTAACTAATGAGTGGGTCTTTATTTGGACGAGTCTCATCGTTTTCGTCATGTTTTCAAACCGGCTGACCGGCTTTTCACGCCACCGATGGGCCATAGGTGATTACTACCAATTCGTATAGATCGAGTGGGTATACTATTTTACATACGATATAATACATAATATTATTATCGATATTATCTCAGCACACATCCAGTTCGATAATTTAATAATCGGTATCGAATGGTATAATATAATATATGACGTTTAATGATCGTTTTAGGATATTTTTGAAAATTATCAATTCTGCCCGAGTTTTATCTGTTTGACAACATTGCTGTTATAATTTTCATAAAAAACATTGACTAAATAAAATGTAACTTTCTCTGTAAACCTGCCCATTATTGAAACACTCGTGGATAACATATGTGATGTACAATAAAAGGAAATTTTGTATTTTTCATCGTTACATTTTTACCAAAATCGTGATGACAAGAGTTTATGAGCTTATACAGTATCAATAGCTCGTATATTATAGTATATTATAGTATATATATATATCAATTGTGAAAATTACAAATTATTGTACTTCATAGGAAATGTTTTTAAGTTTTGACATTCCATATTTTTATTACACATGCGTACGACTAAGCAACAAAACCACACTGCGAGAACTGACTAATTAGATTACTTATCCATTCATCATAAAAGGAATATCACTATATGAGTTTGAAATATTATTACGACTGAACATTTTGATCATATTGCTGTGCATCTATCAAAAAGTGTCACAGTAGTATGTAATTAAAAATGTTATACTCTAACTAATAAATTCACTTATAAAGATAAATTCAGACATCAATTAAACCAACGGATTGAGGAAAAATAGAGCTTAGACTTAACAAGAATTAAATATGCATAATCAATCATTAAAGAAATTCATAAATATAAAAAGATACATTTTTGACAAATTCTGATAATAAAAATTTGCTAGTCTCTTGAAGTTAAGCAACTAAACAAATAACGACCAATGCAAGACGCATCTAGCAAAACTCAAGTTAACCGCAGAAGAATAGATTAATAAAATACATATATAATAGCTTTACCAACTATTTTGAAAACTTGTAAATAACAGAACTTAACTAATGAGTAAAGTTTCTGAACGGGTGTAACCATAAATGTTGTATTTATTGCTTATTTAAAATATTGTAATATTCAGTCAGATTCTCTTAGGGATTGGGGGTGAAACACAAATTAACAGATATATCATAATACGAATTTAGGTGAAAAATTAATAGTTGACAAGTATGCGTGATAAATACATAGGTATAGTACCTATATATAAGGAGTATTTCATGTGAAGATTCATTTGACGATTCATTCATCCATTATTCCATATAATACCTCTTTTTGCTTATCAGAACATGTTGTCTTAGAATTTTTGACCTGAGGGGCGATCCGTTTAGTTAATATATTATGTCTGTGGTTAGGTATCTCTCGCATAGTTTGTACGAGACCTGTGCAGCAAACGGAAAATGTTAATACTTAGATGCGATACGTATACTTAAACTGATAATTTACTAATTGCTTGCGACCGTGTTATCTATATATATATATGTTATATAAAAATATATAAGTACTATAGCTGATAGCGGCTGCTACAACCGACGCAATATATACATTATACGTGTACAATATTATAAAACAAGTGGTATATATCGTCGTTAATCTCCTCAGGGTACTTTTTTTTCTGTACTTAAACAACGCAAACGGAGGATGGAGCAAAAAAAAAAAAAAAACGAAAATATTTTGAGTTTGCCACCGAGATATAAAGTTTTTCGTTCTTCCCCGCTATATATATATATATATAGTAAATACGTTTACTTTATTGTTTTTCATTTCCTCTCGTACGTATATATATACACGTTATACACTTTTTTCTCTCTTTTCACTCGCGTACACTTTTTTTAGGTTATATATATATATGTGCGCTATCGTTGTCGTCCCCGCGGTTGTCGTAAGACCGCGTACCACCACTGCGACAGAATCGCGAAATTATCGCGAAATTAGTGGAAAAAAGAGAGAGAGAGAGCGAGAGAGGGGAAAAACGAAACAAAACAGCCTGGTCTCGCGCAATTCGAGCGGAAACGGAATCTTTTTCTAATCTTAATCTGCATACGAAACGGGGGCGGTTTTTGGAAAATTCAACAGATAGCTTTTTTACCAGCCGCCGAGAGATATAGTTTTTAAGCTTAAGTTAGTAGTTTCTTTTTTTTACCGTTTTCGTATATTTATATATAAGTATTCTTTACTGCGAGTGGAATAAATCTGAATACATTAAACTGATGACGACGATACGGTATATAATACGCCACCGCTGTCGCGCCGCCGAAACATGTCGACGGCAATTCAATCAGCCGCCGCGTCTCACACGGTGTCTGGTTTACGCGCACGCGATTTGTATATTGTATATATTATAATATAAACGTATGTTCTCAAATAGGTATAAGCACGTATTATATATAGGTAATATTATATCGATTTACATTTCTATGATTAGCATAATAAGATGCGAAACCTATCGTAACTGCGGCGAGTGGTAATCGTACACGAACCACATAAACTGTTCACGAAATGACGAAAAATCGCTTTAAAACCTAATTATTTTGCTTAATAATTATACGAAATTAAAATGAATATAAATAAAATAGTTGTTCACCATAATAATTAATCGAAAAAAATCAATTAAATTATAATATCACAACATATACAGTTAACAAAAATAAATTTATTTCGCCAAGTTTAAAGTTAAAATAGAAATATATTGACTTTTACGTAGATGCGGTGAGCGTAGCGAAGAATGTATTTGTTTTACAATGATGTATTGTTTGATGTATACACTTTTTTTGGTAGAAGCAGTCGAGTAAGAGTTTTTGAGTAAAAATCTTTCTAATAGGAAATTTTTTCTATAGGTGGCTCTCATGGATAATTTTTTGATTTCCCCAGTAGTTTTTTTAAGAGGATCATAACTGTTTGTTCAAAGGTTTTGTATAGGAAATTTTTATGAAGTCTTAAGAAAAATGAAAATCCAATGTTTAAAGACTATTTCAATATATTTTAAGAGTAATTTAAAAATATTTCTGTATTAGTACCACTTTTTAATATTGTGTAATCACTATATTTATTTAAAAAAACATAATAATAATAAAAAGTGTTTTCGGAGTTCCAATAGTAGATACACATTGTATAATTATCGTAGATTAACGATTTTGATACCAATTGGTTGATGAAACATATGATCGTACGTCAGCGTTTTACAATTAATTAATTCTACCTGCATGTTCTATAAACTGTTGAAAAACATCAAAAATACAATTTTTTTAAATTGTACATAAGCTACAATTTCAAATAAAATTTAAAAACAGGTGTACTATCATAGTTATCTCATCTTTTTATTGGTATCAAAATTGTTAACATATGAAAATTATACAATATGTACTATTGGAAGTGCGTGAAGGTATTTTCCGCCATGTTTTTAACAAGCATCCTCTTGAGCTTATAGTGAAAATACCAAAAATGACCAACAATTTTTATAATTTAAGAAAAAATGAGAATTATTTATTCCCGTATTCTGAATTGCTTATTAGTATTTCATTATATATACGTTATACGAGTATATCACTTAAATTAAATAATAATATTTAGTTTATTACTAATTTTCACATTATAACTATATTATTTTACCAGAAATAAATATAACATGATAGTATTATTAACTTAGTGAATAGAAAGGTTCTAAAATTGTTTTTTAAAAAATAACTTTATTTAATTTTTATTCTGTTTTTAAGTACCTAAGTAAGTATCTAATTGCACATTTTATGATAAAGTTAAGATTATCACATTAATTAAGAATTTAATAAGCACAATGATTTAATGAAATATTTACTTAAGTAAAGAGAAAACTAGAAAAACGTTACTTATATTTTATACTTATATAGGTACTGATACGAATCCGGGGCGTACAATGCATACACATAAATTAATCAACAAAACCATACGCAATTTAATTTTTATGCTGGGAAATTGGTTTTGCTAAACACGTAGTTCCGTTATGCAGGCTCACATTTAGTATTTAATTTGAGTAACGATATGTTAAATTAAATTGTAAAATTATTAAACATAAGAAACAATGTGTCGTCGATGAATATAGGTATGAAAATCGGATGAATGGCACAAATAAATGTGCAGTTATAAAATCTAATTCTTACAAATTGTTTTATTAGAAAAATTTAAATTTCAATAAATACATTTTAAGCCCTAAACTCTAAAGAAGCATTAAGTAACTATGACGTTGTGATGTACCTACGTGCCATGCGATTATTATAAATTATAATATTTATATGGTTATTAATGTGGTACAATATCACATTAATTATTATATATTTATTATAAAACATGAGCGCCAGTCAACTATATAAATATGGTTAATTATTTTGTATAAGCGATGTTTGTGGAGTATTTTTAGAATATTGGACGGTACAATGGTAAAATAGCCTAAGTTCCGGGATAAGTTGACCATTAAGATAACAAGTTATAGTATTATCGAAATACGTATTTACGATATTATAAGTGTATCTTCTGTTGATTATGTTTTTATTTTATGATCATCAAATAAATATTAAATTTGTTTTGATTGATCCATTTTCTCTATGTTGTCATTTACATGACATAACAATTATCTACTGTAATAGGAGATTAGATTAGAATAGGGGATGGGACGCTAAAAAATAGAAATCGACATCTATATAGGATCCAAAATTGTTTACACATGCGCGGGGGCGGTATATGTAATATAATTTGGTATATATAGTCGATTTTTTTAAACGATTTTCAACCATGTCAACTCGGGTATACGAAAAAATGAATAAAAATAAACGAAGGCGTATGATTTTTACAAGAGTTGCCGCGATGGTAGTGGATGGAGATTTTGGTGTGCCTACCATGCGTATGCAGACGCAATCGATTACGAAAACAAATTAATCTTCTTCGGCTTACGAACTATGGGTCCAGGGGGGAGGGGGTGCAGAGGGCAAGTTTTTGAACGCGGTTAGTTCGATATCGGCATGGCAGTCGACGAATGTTTTATTAATGAAAATACGATAGGTACATATAATATTATATGAAAGCACACCGCACACGCGCACTAATAACGTACATGAGATGATTGTACTATATACATATTTTTTATTTTTATATATACTCTGTACGTGTGTATATATATATATATATATATATATATATATATACATATATACATGATGAGTGTATGAGGTATGGTAGTATTTTCTCTCTTTTTAACAATAATAGTGATTCATTAATGCCAGTATAGAGGTATGTCATACGTCATGGTCCGGGTATACTACACGCAAACGTACTACAACAAAGCGAATTTTATTTATTATTATTATTATTATTATTTTTATTATTGTCCAGGAATAATACGCGTATACATACGATATATTTTTTTTTTCTATCCATTTCGTGTATATATATATATATTGAAACACCGGTAGCCGCCCAAAATGTGTGAACGCGATCTCTCCTAGTCGTCGACCGTTCTAAATACAATAGACAATAATACACATGCATAATGCATACCTATACATATATATATATACATACATACATACATACATACATACATACATACATACATACTTACATAGATATATATATATATATATATATATATACATACACACATACATATACATACATACATACATACATACATACACACATACACACATACATACATACATACATAGATATATACATATATACATACATGTACTAGCTATGTACCTATGTGCTGCGTCGTTTTTCCCCCCTCTACTCACTCGCATTTGCCATGTCATTGCACCGCCTTTCACGGAGTATAAAAATAATAATATAATACTAAATAAAAAAAAATAACCGTTTACGGTGGCCATCGGTAAACATCAAGGCCTCCCTCCTGTCGGCCCGGTCAAAGATATGAATACAAATATAATAATATGTATATAAGCGCACACCTATAGCTAGTAGTAATATTATACACGAAAAAAAAAAACCAACGCGTACATACCCATAGAAAATAATATTGAAGCATTGGTCGTCGTACATGACGTATAAATCGGCGGGCCCGAGTTTAGAGTTATCTTATACCGCACATGTACACACAATATATTATACATTTGTGTGTTCACGCCTCGAGAAGTCGGGGCAGCATAATATTATGAAGGTCAGACTCACTGCGACCGCTATATCGTACAAACGTGCCGATGACTTTTTCGTGCCAAAAAAATTTTACTTGAAAACATAATAGTTATCGATCGATTCACATAATATACCGCGTCAATCAGCTATATATTGTCATTCAATCGTTTGACATTTTCACCGACTTGTCATTAATAGAATATAGGTAACAATTATGATTGGACGCGTTGTTTCTGCAGCAGGCTAACTTGACCAAAAATCAGAATATCGTATTGACCATTTTTTTTACCATATATAACATAGTCCTCATTGTTTATACGATATAAATTCGGAAACTTGGAGATCGCAATATTATAAGTCTGTTTACCCGAGTTTATCGTGGTGCAAAATGAACTGGTCGTATTCTAATAAGTGGTTTATCCCTAAAGAATACAACGTATTCAATGTTTTGACCATAAATGTAATAAAACGTGTCCAAAAATGTATCCGGAAAACGCCGATAAAGTTCATCTACATAATATGAACATTCTAAAAACCACCACTCCAAGAGTACGAAGTACGAAGACGTGTATTTTAATACATTTTGGGATAAGCATTCAGCGTTAATCAAATTAACAACTCATTAATTAGTCTTACTTTACAAGTCAGGTCACTGTAAAATATCGTCTTTTGCTTATAGCTTGAAAAGTATGTATGATATTCAATTTTTGTTTTCGCCATTTTAAATAAAAAATGAAAGATTACGTACCTATTAAAAAATTAAATATTATCGCACTTTTAAAATAAAAAAGTAAATTGAGTTTTTGTTTATAACTATTCAAAAGTAAGTCTGACCTCATAAATCTGACTTCATCACCGTTTTTAGCTTGAAAAATTTGTAGGTATATTTCAAAAAAATTTATTTTTTTGAAAAATGCTGCAACTGAGAACTAAACTGAATTCATGCCCGAACACTTAAGGTAATTCGGTTATTTTTCAAACAAAAATTTTAAAGTACCTATTTTTAATTAAGTTATTGTTTATTTTTGACTCTAACATTCAAACTGGCTTAAAATAAAGAAGTACCTAGCCCGGACCCGTGAATATTGTCTCTGTACATATTATGTCGAGGTAGTGCATTATTGTCTCTGTCGGTCGATTATCGTGTCGGTTGAATGGGTTGTCGGTCGATTTTCTGTTTCTTCGCGCACTGCACATTCGGGCCGAATATTTTTATACAAATATTATATTTCTTCGGGAACAGAGAGTATGGTATAGAAAGTCAGCAAAAGAATAAAAATAAATAAAAAAATAAAAATAATAATAAAATAAGAGATGAAAAAAATCGCACACAGACGATGACGGGCGGAAGGAGAAGGGTGCAGGAAAACCGCCGCGGTATATAAGGTCGAAGAGAACGGTCAGGGGATATAAATACGTCGACGTGCGTGGCAGAGCGAACGAGACCGGTAGAAGAGTATACAGCGCGCGTAACAGAGAAAGAGTGCGTGCACATATATATATATACAGAGAGAGACGAGTTGACTCAGCAAATTCGTTGATTAATGATGGCTGTTTGCGGCGGCGGCTGCCGTTTTTGGGGGCCGCCGCCGATGCAGCACACACACACATACACACACACACACACACACACTGAGATCCCTATGAATACGACTTAACACGAGGCGGCTTGTTATGTGTGTGTACAGCCGACCGACCAGGAAGCCCTTTTCTTTTCCTTTTAAAAACCTTTTACGCCGCTTTTATACAAGCGCATATATAATATACACGCCTGTATGTATAATATCTGAGCAGAGAAGTCTATATACAATGTATGAATTATATACATATTATAATAAATATAATATGGGCCTGTATAATACACGTGGCCCATATCGCGGTCGAATGACGACGATAAAATACACGAGCGAGGAAACGTTTTCTCCTCCACGGATTTGCCGCACACCGTGTACACCGCCGCGGTGTATATTATGTGGCGGCGCGCAACGCTACTATAATATCGTCGACGAGTGGGAGGTGGGACACGAAGACGGAACGGATTTTCGTCGCTAATCAAATCATCATCCCTTATCGTGAACGATTCGCAAAATACGTAGTGTTACTATATTATAGGGAGATTCGGTTATGAGTATATATTATGTGTCGGCAATACGAATTCTGTATTTCTTACCGTCTATACAGAAGACACGAGTTGATGTGTTTATTGGTTTGTCGACCGGGTATGGAAATATCACGGATAACATGAAAACACATTGGGCATTCCCTATAGAACCAATGTAAAAAATTAATACGGTGTTCTAATTGGATCGCCAAAATCAGTGTGGCCACAGATATCAACGCAAAACTATTGGATTTAGTTAGGTAAAACTTTTAGTTCATATCACCACAGATAACATGAAATACAACATATTACGAGTATATTGACGAACACAAATAATGTACATATTATATGTAAGTAGTTAGTAGACTGTACAGTCTCTCAGACATGAGTTTGTTATTTAATTGAAAATTATTATCACCGATAAAATGTTATCTTTGTTGTTATTTTGATCTGACGGTACATTGATAATATCACATATCGATATCAGTGTTACCACATATTATATGACGCATTAAATAATTTTGTTCCGTTGACATAGTCACACTGCTTTTGGCGAGCTCATTATCAGGACGAGCTGGCCAGTTTTTTGTTTACCGCTGAGTGCACAATCTGTTTTCATGTTATCTGTGGAAATATATAATTTTATATGATTGAAAAAAAAAACAGTTCTGATAAATATTGTTCTCGGCCATATTAATTGATGTCTCCGGGGTCCCACCAATTGGTAAGATACGCAATTTACGTTCAGCATTTTTTTTCACAACTTTGTCATTTCTAATAATGCCATACGGCATAGATAATGATCTCGTCTATCATTTTGGTAATAGGTCAATTTAATCTTATATTAAAAATGACAAAGTTGTGACAGACGTAAATGCCGTATATTTTCAAATGGTTAGACCGTGGAAACAGCAAATGTGGTTATCGCGTCCTCTTAAGCGCAGTATGTGAATGTGTAGAAGGTGTCTAGTCTAACATGATGCTGCAACATTCACCCCTTCCCAGTAATATAATAAATCATTTTTAAAGTAATATAGTATAATTAAATTAATTAATTAAAACCAGTTCACCTCCCCCTTTCATTGTGTGTAGTACTTACCATGTCTTGTTAGTTGTTACTATTATTCAAAAATAATTGTCCCTATATTGTCTAGCTCACCTTGTCACCGCCAGATTTCTGCATTTTATCACTCGCACTCACCCTACAAACCCGTATAATACCTCGACACACTTCGATAAACTGTTCTAATACCTAGTAATAAATATAGAAAATGACCACCTACAAAATAAGATTTTTTAGAACTGTAAAACAACGATAATGTATTTTTCTTGAGTTTATTTTATTTTTTTCAAAAAGCCAATGTCGCAAAAAACTTGTCAACATACGTTTAATGCACAGGTGTTATTATTTTTATTTAACAGATCGGAATCATTAAATACGGTCATACATTTATATCGAATGGTATTTCACATGAATTTTGTCCTTGACACAATCAAGCTCTGGTCCGATTAACTATTTTCACAAAATGCAATTCACGTTTGTATACGATTGTTTGATTAGTTTTGCAACCTTCTCGACTATATTTTTAAAGTATAAATAAACACCTCCAAATTTTACCGTGGTTAATAACACTAAAATTAAATTAAATGTATAAATGGAAAAAGACTCTAATTTTACAAAAATTATTTAAACTTTGGATATTTTAATGTAAGCTTTACTCATACATTATTCTAAAAACTAAAAAAATCTCCATGGATTTATATGTGTATTATATAATACTATAATATTTTTAGTTTTAAAATATTTGGAATTTTTTGTATTAAAATTTTAAATATTCACTTAAATTATTGAAACACTGGGTAATATTAAATCAATTTAATCCAAATTATAATGTAAGTAACATTTTTGGAAAGTAATGCTCTATCATTCAGAATACTGCTTAAAATTTAAATTAATAATATTGGTACAACTTCTACATCTGAAATCTATTTATTCTGAAAATAAGCCAAAAATAAATATATTCCTCCATTTGACCGCTCTATGTGGACGTCCTCCATCCATAATATAGGTTTCAAAATTACATATACTAAAAAAACATTTAGTATTTACTTATATTTATTTAAAATGTATTTATTTATATTATAAAATATAGTTGTATGTCATAAAAATTCTCAAACGTTCGTTAAAATATATATTTAAAAACAGATATTTACTTAGTTCGTGTTACGGTTATACATGCTTTTCAAGTTTACGATAGACTAACATCATTTTTGAATTCGCGGACTTAGAACAAAAGGGTTCCATTACAGTATTTTGAAATTGTCTGAGAAAGTGTTATGTAGGTATATTAATTGTTATACATTCAACTTTCATTTTCTGTATTTTCTTTATTGATGGACCTACAAATCTTGTTTTTAATTTAAAATGCGCGTATTAAAAATTATAATAATAAATGGATAATATACAGTATACAAAAACGATTTTCAATAATACAGGATTTAGAAACATTTCATTTTAACTTAGTGCTTTAATGATTTATTGAATAAATAAGAATTGTATTTTTCTCAAAATTTTCTGTATAATCTTAAAATCACTAAATATTGTCTTATAACTGAAATATATTTAAAATGCCAATACTAAAAATATTGTAGGTATCTATTAGGTTTTTTTTATCTTCAAAGTGGGTAATAACTAACAGATTTCTATATCTTCTCCGAAAAAATATACAAATTACCGTAATACACCCATCGAAATTTTGATTATGAGAAACGAGTAGGTATTAAAAAGTAATGACAATGTTATAAGTAAGAGATAATAATATGATATAGTATAATGATATAATATAGCAATAATAATCGTACATTTGTAGTTGGTGACCGTGGAATCGGACAAAAGTCCCTTCGAAGTCAATAGGGATCTTAGGATGTCAGCCAGGGACTGGATAGAGGGGGATGATAGGTGGTACGTCCTATTACAAAACGTGACAGAAAGAGCCAAAAACGTCAGCAACTAAATCTTACGTGACACATAGTGTTATTATTGTATATATATATATTAACGATGATGGTGTATAAATGATAATATCGTTTTGAACCGAGTGTTTTGGGATTTTGGCGAATCCCGTTGCACTGCTTCCGGTTTTAGCCAATGACTGGTCTGGTTTTCGTCTCAATCGCCACTGCTAACAACGAGAGGGGGGGAGTACTTTTGGCTGTGTCACTCTGTTGCACATCCGTCAACGTCCGGGCGCGCCTTCAGAGGGGACCGCGGTCGTTTTATCTCCGGACACTCAGCAATTTACACAAAATCGATATCCCAGTAATCCCATAATAAAAATTAAATATTTTATTCGAATTTCGAATGCATTTACCTATACATCGATATTCATCTGTTCTGCATGTTATGCAAATATTTAATTATATATTATATATAATATTATTTTTCCAAAACATTATTGCCGACGGAATAATATGAGGGTGTAACCAGGATAGTTACACTAGACTAGTTACTTAGACTAGGATACGGCAGCTCGAGTCCTGCTAAATTAAAATATACAATTGGTCATGGGGGATTTGTCGCCTCCTCACACAATCTATTAACAATAATTTCTTAAATCAAAGCACATTATAGGAATATTTGATTTATTATTATTATTTTTTAAATTATTGAGATATTAATTATAATGTCGATAACAATCATAATTCTCTTTCAATATTTTAAGTTGATTGATCATTAAATTTACAATATTTCAACACTTTAACCAGCTAATCGTTTATTGTGAACGCAATCATTAGTAATAATAGTAATACTCGTATTGTATTACTCGTAATATATATACTTGTATATATATCATAGTAGAACTCATTCAAACAATACTGCAATTTTGAAAATTTGGGATAAATTTAAAATATAGATATCATTAAAGTAAAAAGTTGTGAGTTTTCCTTAAATTTAGACAAACTGTATAAAAAAAATACTTGAAATTACTCGAAATTATTAAAAATGTTATTTTAATATCAAATATTTGAATATAGATATGTATCTACCAAACGATTATTATTATTCTTTTCTATTTTATTTGTTTACATTTTTATCATAATACATTAACACTTTTCAGTGTTAATGATATCATATATACAGTATATGAAGTAAAGTCAAGTATAATAATATTATGAACTTTTAAAATTAATTCTTTCATTGTATATCTATATAATACATACTCGAAATATTTCTACGCAGTAAACCACATCTATGCTTTCTATACTTTACTCTGTATACATCGTGTTTTTGTCTTAGGCTTAGTAGTTTTGTGGAAATGTCGGTAAAACTATTCTATCGACAGTTAATAGACTCAATTTTGCCTCGGTTGCACAAATTCCCTGACTAATAACTTTTCTAAATAGCTCATACTAAAACATGCAATTGTTGTATTACTAATAATCAAGAAATACTTATGTCCTACATGTATAAATAAAATCCATATGATTTTATACTTGTAAATAAAAATATATTTTTTAAAACGAATTTATTTCTAAACGGTTTTGCATTGGTCAAAATTATATTTTTGATGAGTTTAAAGGTTCTAGTCACTAATTATAAAGTTCAATAAAGTTAAATAAACGGTAAAAACTTCGAAATTGTTTAAATTTTTTCATGGTTTACATCAACACGGAATTCAAATCGTTTCAAAAATATATTTAAATACATTTACGTGTAATAGAAAAAATTAATAACATTAAAAAAAAACATCAATAATTATTACTTCATGCGTGGCTTATGCGAAGCAAAAAATAAATGGCCTCCCTTATCCGATAATTTAGATGCCACCCTTCTGCACGGTCTTGCACCCTTTAGTCGAAATGTATTCCACGCAAAAATAATGAAATTAAAAGACCCTCAGAATATAAAAATATAAATAATAGTCGCATTGACGACAAAATCAAAAGTGATTTAAGATTTTTATTTTTACAACGGTGGATTAATTTTTCATAATAATCAGAGCTGTAACTACGTATACATTTTTCAAATTTTCAGATATTGATCTCTATTTGAAAAAAAATCAAACTAATCTCTAACAATTATAATAATAATAATAATATCGATTTGAAACATGAGAAAACCATATTTTCGTTAACATTCGTATCTATTTAAAACAATTTTTTTCTTGTTTCTCGCAAACTCATATAGGCGAGAAACGTGTTATGTAAGTATATTTTAGAAGATAAACCTACCCTTCATAAAACGATAATGATTTCTTTTTCACGCATCCGATCGAATGATGATGCAGGTGCCGTGTCCGGGGTGCGGCGATGTGCTGAGAAAAACAAAAGTTTGAGTGCGCGCGGGACAAATGAAAAATTGACATCATCAACCGGGCCCGTGCAGTGTACTACATATAGCGTGAGGGTCAGAAAAAAAAAGACCACACACACATATATATATATATATATAGGGATGATTGTGGTTGAAAGCGGGGGTGGGTAACAACAAAAATAGACGAGACCTCGAAAAACGAGGGGGCAAAAACCGTGAAAGATGGACAGTTTTTTTTTTTTTCTCTTTGACCATTTGTCTTCGGGCACGGTTAAGGGTTTGGTTACCGACAAACAATAAACACCGTCACACATCTATATTATACTTTCGTGCCATGTATACCTTCGCAAAACTTTTACTTCGTCGCATCGACTGTATACAATACGTACGGAGTGACCACATTGTGTCTACTATATATATAATGCACTCTCTATCCGGTGCCACGACGCGTCCGTTGCAACGATTCGGGCGTGTTTTTTTTTTTTTTTTTTTTCACGTTCGCGCAATAGCCTGGAATAGCCGCCGGAAACCTGTTGAACGTTCGTCCTACTCGCCGTCCGTGGATCGTAACAATATATGATGATGATGATGTTATTGTTTGTAAGAGTTCCGGATAAAACGATAAGAAATTATGGACGTAACAAAAATAATAATTTAACCTACCATATATTATATTTTGCATTTTTTTTTTTTTTTTTACCGTGATTAGATTATTTTAAACGCAACGATAAACCGCAGAAAAAAAAAATAAATGTAAACTACGCGTTTATATTTAATTAAATTATTACGACAATTGGTTTTTAATATGACTTAATTCGCACGCATGGTTATAAAATCCGTATAATGTATACATTTATTCAAGCTAATTACAAATCAGAAGTATTAAAAAAAAAAAAAAAAAAATGGACGTGTTAATTTGTTGTGCGGTTACATTCATATATACAAATTATATTTTGATATCAACTATATCATATAGTTTAGACATTTAAATCACAATTTCGTTTAAATGGTTCCTCTTCCCGATAACCAAAAATGATTCAAAATCAGCTATACCAAAGGAATTTTTAAAAATGTACATTTTTATTTTGTGATCCAACAAGCGTATTGGGAGTAGGTTTGCGACAACACTATATTTTAAACTACATTTTCAATTGGTTTTAGGTCTAAATATACCAAATATTTCCAGTGGCTTATTTTGGGAAATTTCCCGTAGGGTGTCTAAGATATAAGGGACCTCACAACATAATACGGAATTATTCCACTTGTATAGAATTTTTAGCCAACATTTACAAATACATTTAACTCAAAGGTAAACTTTCCTTCTTTCAAATGACTGGGGGCTATTAGGGACTTGAAAATTAATGTTAACATTTAAAACTCTAAAATGATTATAAATATATTAAATATTGAGTATGGTAGACAACATAATATGTATTAGAAAATTATCAAAATAAATAAACTTTTTAGGTAATTTTACAACATTAAAATTAACAAATAATCTTTTTATTTTCTAAAATTGTATTGTAGAACAATTGATAGAAAATATAGAGAAAACAAGGTTATTATAATTTTTATATCTATATATTAATGGAAATAATATTATAGTTATTATTTAATAATAGTTTAGTACCAAAATTGTCATATAAAATAAATTGTATAGGCAATCAAAGAAAAATACTTTACTTATAAGCTATTAAAATTACTTTCTTTTATCAAAATGTCTTAGGCCCTCGTCATTTTATTATTCGATAAAAATAGTAAAATATTTATATTTTTATTAATAAAAAACGAATTTAACACAACAATAATATATGTACGTTAATTCTGCCATACCACTATCTTTTTCGTGTAAATTAAATTTCAGAAGAAGCTTTTTTTTTAGGTACTGAACAGTTTTAGCAGTAAAAGCATCTTTCCCAAATTTATGATTAAGAATTTGTCTACATTTTAACGTGGGTGATTTTTGATTAAGATAATTGTAAAACATAATGTCTTATATAATATATAAATAATATAAATATATAAATATATCAAAAGACACCCATGATAATGTTAGTCACTTGACAAAACTTGTTGAAGCTCTTTTTAATTTATTTGACTTTGAACTTTGTAATATCAAGCTTTTACTCAGTATTACAACTTAGTTAAAAAAAAAAACGTTCAAATAAAGTGAACTTTTTGGAATTTATCTGGTTTACATTATTGTTGTTTGCAGTGCCGCAACTAGGATTCTTGGGGCCCCGGACACAATCAATTTATGGGGCCCCCAAGCAGGGGCGTACCGGAAAATCTACCTGCCTACCTTATTATAGTTGAAAAAAAAGTTTTCATTTTTTTTCTGATTTGATAATATTTAGTTATTTAGCCGACTGGCATGGTGATTTGACCGACTGAGTTCATTTTAGGGGGGAAATTTCCCACCCTGTCCCCACTAGTTTTTCCCCTGCCGCCAAGACCTATAAACATAATATTTTTTCATAGGTCCATAACTCATTAATTATACAATGGTATTAATGGTGATTTTTTAAAGCCTGAAAATCATATGTATATAACATAGCAAATCTACGTACCGCATTCTTACTACAGTATATTTATAATCAATATTAGAGTAAATTTACCTATTATAAAATTTTTAGATGGGGCCCCTAGCCAACTCCAGGGGGCCCCTTTACCGGGGCATTGCCCCCGCTGCCCCTGCGGTTTTTGCGGCACTGGTTGTTTGAATGAGGGATATTTTATACTAAACAGTCGTATACTTAATATTCAATATTTATATTAGGTAGTGTAATAATGCTGTAGTCGTATAGGCCAGCTGTCGTGTTTTACACACGGTATAATAATCGGTGTGGTGAAACGCTGTTATTGGAGGTATCTCGATGTAAAATATGTATAATAATGCTATGTATATATTAACATATAATAATAATATAACGAAAAAATATGTTTGTTTTGTATGACTTCGCGTCAATGGAAAATACGTTCTTTTCGCAAATGGCAAAAAAAAATTAAAATAATAATATGGTCAAACAGACACTAAATTGCATACGCACGCGTGCAATACATGCGTAATAATTATATTATTATTATGATGTACTGTCGTATACGTCAATATACACTACCTATATTATTATTATACACTACTATTATTACGAGTCACAAGTCACAAATACACACTGACAGTGTGACTCAAGAGGTATCCGACGGCAACGGAGTATACTGTATACTAAATAATTGATTTGAAACAGTTCCAATGTCAGTAATACATAGTACTTACAACATTTGATGCATCAATTATTGAAGTACTGCACACTGGTTGATTATGCTCTTGATTTTCATGTTGATTTAAAAGCGCATCAGTAAATGGTTTTTTTGGTGCGGGTTTAAAAAAAAATTGTCAAGTTTTCATATTTCTCTTCATATTTGATTATTATAAAACAAAAACGAGCACAGAAACAAAACGAAATAAAATTTACCGTAGGTACGTTTATATGAAAGTAGTATGTAAAAAAAATAATATATTTTGCTTTGCATCGTATACGCGATACAATTAGTGTAACAATAAAAGGTAAAATTTACGATCTATAGTCAGTTGATAAAGGACAATCATGATTATTATATTACAAATTTGTCTTAACTTAGGTATAGGTACTAATTAGTACTGTGTCATTTCTTATCAACGTGGTTATTATGGGGTTTGGTTTACCAGGGTTTATATGTATATATACCATATACCGTATATGATATACGAGTATATATGTGTGTGTGTGTGTGTGCTAACCATATCATTTGGTAATTTTTTCTAAAACATAATTATTAGGTAAACGAGTACAATAAAATAAAAAAATTCTGAAAACACTAGCTTTTTCGTTCCACTCAGATTCTAAAAAAATGTCGTCGATGACATTTCGTGGGGGGGGGGCATGTCCGGACCCCATAGACCCCCCCTGGCTACGTCCCTGAGTATACAATATACAGGATGTAGCAAAATTAATCTCCCAAAATTGAGTGTTCAGTAAGACAAAATCATATAATATTTTCAAAATGTATTTTTAGTTTTCACACGGGATCAATTTAAATACATATACTGTTTTTCCAGAGAATTAAAAAATTATATCGTAAACGCTACCTACTCTTCAAAATCAATATACATTTTAATGCATGTCCTGACGTCCTGCCGTCACTTTTGGGTAATTATTTCTTGCAGAAATTATACGAATGATTTCTAGACGAATAAAAACTTGAGAGCTTCTAGCTTTCTCAGTGGATATTTAAATACATAAACTTTTAGATATCCTTAAAGGGAAAAAACACACGGTAGTCAGTTTTGGCGTATTGGCTTGGGGATTTCCCCTTGCCATTGATTCGGGGTATACCTAAAAAAATGCGTTAGAAATGTGAAAAATAATATAATATAATTATTAAAACCAGCTGAAAAATAATGTGCACTTCACTCGTCGGATGTTAGTTGAGGTGAAAGCACTTTTCGGACAGGATACTCTTAGTGGATGTGTTTCATTTGAAAGAAATAACGAATCTATGTAATATAATACAAATATAATTTTTTTAATTTGTAACCACCATGATAGTTTTATTTGGTATTTTGTTATTTCCCCTACATTTATAAAATATTTCCATTATGAAAGGTGGTGGTTTTAGATTTCTAAACATAAGTTTATACATATTACATCCTCGTTGTTTGTTGATTTGGTTATTAGGGAGACAAATGTTATTCTTTTTATATTAGACGTAATTTATACGTTCATTTGATATAACAGTTTGTTGGTGTGGTTACCACTGTTACCAGTACCAATATATTGTATAACATTTATTCGTTTTGTTAGTTTTAGGTGTCTATACATAAGTATAAAGTAGGTTAAAAATAGTAATTTATAGAATTTAGCTTATTGTTTAAAATAAGTTTAAAAACCGGGACTTTTGCACGCTCGCAGAGTGGACTTTTCAATCTTGTTTCTTTAAGCTTAAGGAAACTACTAGAAAACTCGAAAATGACCTCTTCAACGTACGAACTAAAACCAATTTGTTACAAAATAAAGCTCTTTACTTTTAAACTTCTACTTCTGATCGAAAAGTTGCTGGTAGAGGAAAAAAATAAACAATATTGTAAAATCATTAGATTTCTCACTCCGTTCAGAATCTAAAAAGATTATACATTATATTACGTACCTATACATAGTCCTGTACATCCTGGATAATTTGTTCGCAACTTTTCTCATTGACCTCAAAATTCATTATATCATTTTTCACACCCTGTATACTTGCAGCATACTCTTCTGGCTGGAAAGGGTTGGTGTTTGTAAAGTGAAAAAAATCGAAATGTATTTTTTTCTGTTACCCATATAAACGTGATGTTTGTATATATATATAAATATACAATCGTCACTCATCAACTAATGTGCGATTTGCGTGTCGCCATCGTATAACGTTATACCCATTACCCGGTTCAAGGTATATAATACACGTGTACGCGTCGAATATATATGTACAAGGTATAATATTATAATATTATAATAAGTATACCTAGTCTCTAGTACTGTTTTCGCTTTCGATAGTGTTTTACCATGTCTATTATACATAATAATATGTATAGTATATATTATATTACATACGATATACATGTATGTTAATAATACACCTGAGGTTTCGTTTACTTTCATCGATATATATATAGATATAGTATATACCAAGGTATGTATAATTTATATACCTACTATTTATTACGGGGTTTGTATTTTTTTCCCTTGGCTTTCGTAGTTCCATTAGGCAACGAACCGAATAAACCTCAGAATATTATTCGATATTAAGCAAATTATAACGATGGATGGCGGAATATAGGCTAAAATAATAATAAAACGAAACATTTTTGTAGAACTCTGATTTTCTATGAAACGCGAGATTAAGTGTGGATGGATGAATTGGAGACGAGAGTCAGGTGTTTTGCGTGACAAAAGAATCTCTATTAGGTTAAAAGGTAAATTCTATAAGGCAGTGGTAAGACCTGCAATAATGTACGGAACAGAATTCTGGGCAGTAGACAGGAAGATCGAACAGAGAATGAGTGTAGCAGAGATGAAAATGTTAAGATGGATGAGTGGAGAAACTAGAGAAGACAAAATAAGGAATGAGTATATGAGAGGTAGTACAGTAGTAGCTTCAATAGTTGACAAAATGAGAAAGAATAGATTAAGTCGGCTCGGGCATGTATTAAGAAGGGGAGAGACTGAGGCAGCAAGATCAGTAAAGGAAATGCGTATGTTGATGGAATGAGAGGAAGAGGAAGACCGAAAAATAAGTGGGGTGATGTAATGGCGAGTGATATGAATAAGGTGAGGGTAAATGAAGAAAATGCCGAATATGAAATTAAGTGGAAGTGTAGAACTAGGGGACCCCAAATAGTTGGGAGGGAAGGCGAAGGAGAAGAAGATGAAGAAGAAGAAGAAGAAGATTTTTCTAGAACTCTACACGTGCGCATAGCATAATATATCGCCAATAATAATAAATTACCAAATTAATTACATTGAATTGTTCTAAAACTTGTTTTTTCAAAATCGACTTTTAGTTTTGAAATTGTTCTGTACGATAGACGCATATGATAATTAACTAACATAATTTGAGACAACTTTTATCTCCATTGTATCAGTCTGTCCGTCCGTTCTAAGTTAGGTTATCAATATTTACAATTTCTATTCATTCATTTTAATATTAAATATAAATCGGTAATAATATATATTATATTGTGTATGTAGGTACCATTCTGAATTTCGCATTGACGATAATACGTTTAATTATTATTTAAATAATTTTTAGGATTCTGTGCATGAGTATACACTATACAGCTTGTATCTTCGTAATTTCCGAACATCCATCTGTCCTATTGATTTTTATTATTTTTTTTTTTTGCATATGTATAGTTACTAAAAATAATGTTGATATGGCAATTGACCGTCCTTACAATTCGTTGCTATGATTACCAATATCAATATTTACAATTTATATTTGTTTGTTAGTTCTAGATTTCTGTACATCAAGTATTCTTTCAAAATAGTTTCAGAAATTATAGTTTATTGTTTAGAAACCAGAAATTTAGCACGCTCACAGAGGATTAGGTGTACAAATTACTCGTTTAGATGAATTCCTCCAAATATTAATACTACCTACATACACAAAGAGACATTATTATTTTCCAGGTTTTTTTCATTTCATGCATACACCGGTAAGTCATTTAGTGCATGAAACCGATGAACCTTGATTATTAATTATTATGTATACCTACCTACGTATTACGTTTGGGTGTAGTGAAACATCTCGGGATACGATTTATTATAAATATTATATATAATTAAATTTTTTACACTATTCGTGTGCTTGTGTTATACAAAGTCTGTATATGAAAGTGACTGGTGGCCGAAGGATGCATCGATGCGTTTAGAGGCTTTAAAACCGGTGCAGCGGGAGACAGGACCCGAGAGGACCCGCGGAAGGGTTTCCGGGGACGTATATATATATATATAGGTAATACCTAAATATATATAAGGACTTTCCTTCTCCTTCTCCTCGTCCCTCCATACGCACGATCCCGATAGGTTTTAGCCATCCCCGATACATAATCAATCACTGACGGATCGTGCGTTCCGGGCTGCCGGGTGCTGCCGCCTCCGTTAACTAAGAAACTTCGCTAGTCGTCAAATTCATTCATGCTAACCACCGCCGCTTGTATATATATATACACCCTTACTCCCCACGCTTAGACACCTACCCTCTACCCCCTACCCCCTACCCCCCCCTCGGTCACTGTTTCGTGCCACCCCTTCCGATCGCTCCTCGCGTACCCTCCGCAGGGTGTATAGACGATTCAACCTATTTATCCCTTACAAATTAACTCGACCCTGTGTCGGCATCGTCGTCATCGTCGTCGTCATCGTCATCGTCGTCCACGCTGCACAATGCCGTTAAATTGATTGAACCCACCACGCCGCGGCCGAAAACGAATTCCGTTGCGCGCGTTTTGTCACCGCTTCTCATACACGCGATTACTTTGTAATTTATGGCGCCAACTTTTCCTATTCCGGCAAAAGAAATGTCACGTATTAATTCTGACGTAGATTATTGTTGATTAACCTATTCCATCGTCTAGTTCTACTAAAAAATTTTTCCAGAAAAATGTATTTTTGTGTCTTGAAATTCGTAAAATTTATATTATTTCCCCGATGAAAAATCAGTATCTGTATGTACAAAAAGTATACTATATTTACTACACTATAATTTGAAATAATCAATACATTTAATGCATTTCTATCTAAAAAATATTTATATGTAGCATTGCTTTTAGAACTATAAAAGTATAGTTCTCAAATCAATGGTAATATGAAAGTTACGCAACCACTGTATTCTCCATTGGTACCATCTTAAAAGTATAATAGGCGTACTAGACTCTGGAAAAAAATTACACGCCATATTATAGAAAAGCAGACTAACCTCGGGAACATTTCAAAACAAATCGGTATCTTGTACAGTTTGCAAAATTAATAACGATGAAATAATATTATATAGGTATCGTATATGCGTTTTGTCGTCATGAATTACCCACCTATAATGTTACTACACAAATTGAAAAATTGAAGAAAAATATTATTATTTAACTGAAACAAAAAATGAATATAATGAAGATTTTGGTTTTCGGTTCTCATGAAAAACATGGATATTGATCGTTGAGCTTCGTCGGAGACACAGAATATTGTTGTTTAATCGTCGATGCCTTTTCGTACCGATCATCGACGGTTCTGTTTGGAATAGTAAATATTTTTACTGGCATTTTTTCGTCGTCAGTGCTCGGGAAAATATTGTATTTTTCATTTTAACGAAACCTAACATTATTTAATATTATAAACATAATAATGTTACGCAATATTATACAGACACGCGTATACACTATCGTATGTTTATGTTGTAAATATGTTTGGTGTACTCGACGACAAAATTAGAGGATTTAAAACGGCCGCCGGCGTCGACAGCGACCGGATTACACGGGGGCTTAGCGCAAAATATAATATATAAGGACGATAGAGAGAATTGGTGGGGGAGGGGGGGGGCGGTAAAGGCAGTAGACATACACACACACACACACACACACACACACATATATATATATATATATGTGTACACACACACACATATATATATATATATAGACACAAATTATATACATTACATTAGAGGTGGTTTGTGGGTAGTAGAGGGGGTAAACCGAGGGGGTTTGTTTCTGGTGTATACTGCGCGCGCGAACGTACATCGGGCGGCGGCCGCGGCGGGTTGACTCTGACAAATCGCATATGATTACGGAGGTACTCGCCCGTGTGTTATTATTATGTCATTAGTGGCACGGCGGCGGCGGCGACTGAAGGGTGCCCGGCCTGTTCTATATATCCGACTACGCGTGCAACTATATATATTATAAACGTATATATGTGTCTGTGTGTGTGTGTGTGTGTGTTACGGGACCGAATATAATATATACGAACACGATATGAAACTACGGTTTTGGTAAATACACCTATACATATATATATATACAGAGTGTTCCACGTCATCTTTAAATTGCTTTTTGTTTTCACGGGCTAGGGACATTTTCTCGTAGGAGACCCCACTTATATTCGCTTTTTCCATGGGTAAAATATATATGGACGATTTTAATAAAATGTTTAGATGAATTCAAAAAAAAAAAAATAATAAAATATTGAATATAATATGGACAGCTTGGTTCCGTACTTACCTACTGGACGTTAGAAACGGTTTTCGATTTTACGATTAACGCGATCTCTGCCACCGGCCCAGTCAACGTGGACGACTGTTGTGTTTGAAAATCTCACGTCGTATAAGAAAATAATAATATTGTTATCAGATAAATAGCGCCACCGCTGTGGGTACTGAGATATCACACGACGAAAAGTGTGTGTTTAAATTTGAAGTATAGTGAGCATCGATGCATTCAACGTTTCCAATCACAATCTCTAGCACAAATCGAGAACAAAAGAATCACACAACTCATCAGTATTTGAACGATAAAATTACATTATCGAGTTATAGGATGTGGTTCATAACCAATAAAATCATACGATTTCCAATGAACAGAGCATAATATTGCATACCATAAATCTACAAAATTTGGTGTTGTCTCATATAACCACACTACAGCAAAGCATTTTTTTTTTTTTCAAAACTAAAACAACATATACCCATATGACTCAAACGAGTTTCTATTCTGATTTAATCTATAGTCTGCGATTTAACTAAGAAATCCCGGATTTTGGATTGAAAAACATGTATTTTTAACTTGCATTGGTATTGCAGTTAATATCAAACATAAGAAGAGGACTTTTTTTTTATCAGTGTTATCTAAAGTTTCTTTCGACATTCAATGATTTTGTTATATTTAAATATATTTATTAAAAACGTTTCTACACTTTTAATATAAGTGTTTTCTAAAAAACAAAGACGCAGACATAATATTGTGCTAAAATCGTCCGTTTTTAAAAAGTAATCTAGACCATATAGTTCTAAGAACTATAACGGCTTTTGTGTAGCTCAAGTTAAGACTTACGTTTATGTAATGTCCCATTAAGTTCTAAAAGCCCCATCAAATACGATTTACTATTTTATATTGAACGATAAGTTTCTTTGAATTCATAAAAACTATAAAATATCTAAGACATGACCATATGATATAGTTAAGAACGTTTAGCGTTTCCCCCACGTAGAAAACAAACAATTTGTTTTCCCTCAATCATTTTAGCGTGATAAAATTATTCGAAGACTTCGGTTGGCCATTGTTGGAACATGCATCATGTTGGGCCTATCAAGGAATTAGCTAACTACAGTAGTACAGTAGTACAATAACTGTAGTACTCTGTACTACAGTAATTTATTTTTTTTGGTTATGAACTTTGGGTCATTTAGAATAAATTAGAATTTAGGTTTTAGAACAATTAAGAATCAAGTTAAAATAGAATATGAAAAATATGAAGTTTAGTTTCTAAAGAAATAATTTGAAAAAAACCATAAAGGTTTTGTTAGTTTTTTCGTACCTATAATCTATATATAACTTATTTGTTATTTTCGATTGATTTTGTGTACTCATTTAAACGTTCTTTAAATATTTTAATTTTGTTTTACACTATAATGCAGAAACGATTTATAAAAGTATTTTGTGTACCTATTCTTAAACAAACAAAAACTAATGTACATAAAAATCACAAATCTCTTTTGGCAGGGTTGTTTCCTTATCCGATAAAAAAATATACCTACTTACAATCTACACGAAAGAAATACCATAGGACACTATATAAATGTATATTATGCATATATATTTTTATTTATTTCAAGACTTTTTTAATAATCTTTACCGAACTGACAGCTTAAATATGGATTGTATTTACGTCATCGATCGTCATAATTTACCTAAACATCGTATTACATGTTGTGCAAAAATTTCTGTTTTTTTTTTTCATGTATACATAATAATATGACCGTGTAAGAATAACGATTGTACATAAAATGTGGTGGTTGTAACTTTTCCAGTGCGCAATCAAAACCTACTCTGAAATTCTAAATCATTAACCATGGCCTTTTCCTAAGTACCGTTTCGCGTGTTTCAAACGCGTAATATATAGCGCACACGATCGTGTAAAATGGATTAATTGATTTAAATTAACTAACGTTTACATTGTTTATATTAACGGAGTGTTGTTCACGATTAAACGAATAGAATATAGTTTCGTTGTCAAAACAATAATTATTTAGTGTTTTCTTATATATAGGGTAAACATAGTCAAAGAACAGAGCACATTCAGTAATCGGTTCCTGTCACTCGGGTCTTAAAGCGATTAAAATACTTCATGCGGGGTGCAGATTTGATCACATCATTTTTTTTTTTTTTTTTTTTAATATGTTCTCCACTAAACACAGTTTGTAAAATGTAGTATGCTCTGTACAGAACCACGAAAAACTGAAACTTTATTCAAAATATTTATGTTACATTCAAATACATAAAGTGACTTTCTCTGGTCTGTGGAAATTTGGGGATCTGGGAAAATATACGTATAAAGTATGCTACATCTTTGTAAACGCATAAAAAAAAAAAAAAAGACGATTGATTTACACCTATTTCCGTACCAATATTGGAAATAAAATTACACTTTTTGTTAATGAAACGGCGAAGTGAAAAAAAGTCTCTCGGGAGGCGTTGACATGACGACAACAACATATACGTATTATACCAAAACACATGGTTACTGTATATTACACGTATATTTTTTCTCTCGTAAAAAGTGAAAAATGTCCACACATATATACTACTTTTTAAGCTTAAATTAAAAAGTGTATACTTTATTTACAGGCCACTGCAGCCTATATATCTATTTCTATACGTATTATATAGTACATATACTGTTTTCGATCGCCAAAAACCTTTGTATATCTATTGAGAACGTCGAATGTATAATATGTATTATAGTTTCCATACGGCGCGGGCGACGCGGTTTTTATTCATTTTTAAGAAGAAAAAAACCACTATAATACGGTTTCCACGTACGAGGAAAGATGACAAAAAATGGATATGAGAGAGAAAGGGAAAAATTAGAAATTCAGATTCGAGATATGAAGAATATATATAAATAATATATGATGTGAGTGAAGGGGGAAATATTCCAGAGAGAGAGAGAGAGAGAGAGATAGAGGCGGCGTGCGTTTAGAGCTTTTTGTGTCTGAGACCGCGGCCAATTTATCAAAAAACATGTTCGTCCCCTTCATCCCTCTAGGGGGAGGTCAACCCCCTCCCCCCGGCCATCATTGTGTACGGTGGATATGTAAGGGGTACCGCCTCAAACAGTGAATCGTATCTTCATAATATTACAACGGTGACATTTCCCCGTCATTTTTTCGTTTTACGACCATTTTTCTTCACTCTTACATATATGTAGAAAGAAAAAAAAAAAACCAGAAAAACAGCACCACCACTCCTCTTCCTGCGTACACACAAAAGCCCCCTAGGCTTCATTTTTAACTTGCAAAATGACGTGGAAATTGAATTCGCTGCGGCACGACGGCGACCCGTGGCGTGGCACAGTGACTTTTGTCTGCGCGCAATATATACGCTATAAGTTTTCATTTTTTTTTTTTTTTTTCTATTTTTTCTTTTTATACTTATCGTACATTTCTGACGTATGACCTTATAACGTGTATACACAGACGGATCCGTACGCGCGTTTTCTTATTTCTCTATTCGTTTATACAATAATAATAATAATAATAATAATAATATCAGCTCGTTCGCGTTTTCCGTCTGTATATGGTCACGGACTCGGGTCGTGGAGGAAAAACACGGATGCGACGTTTTTATATTATATATACGAGCACATACAGGTGTACGCTTCTCGTCGAAATAATACAAATATCTCAGTCAGTCTATACACTGATGTAACGGACGGACTATAGACTATATATATAAAAAAAAAAAAAAACTATATATATAATAAAAAAAAAAAGGTATGTCCGTTAATGACACGTCCGGTGATGGCGGCGTATAAAAGTTTATTATTAATATTTTGTGTTTTTTTTTTTTTTTTTTTCTATCGCGCCCAAAATCCGAATCAACGGAAATTGGTACGTCAATCAATCGGGTTGCGCGCTGCCAGGAAGCGGCTTCGGGTGGAAAACAAAAACAAAAACGAAAAAAAAAAAAAAAAAAAAGGTAGGTACGTATAGGTATATACGATATCATATATATATTTAAGAGGAGAGGTTATTAATAGTCTCCTCCGTAGTATCACCGAGATTAATTATTATTGTGTTATACGTTCGCGTTCCCTCTATATATATATATATATATATATTGCCATCGCGCCGCCCGTTCTCAACAAGTCGTCCTTGGTCACAGACTTGCCTTTCGGTCATCTTCTCTTCTCTCCCCTCCCACTCTCTCTATCCATGCCTTACCTTCACCATCGTCACCATTCATATTATATACATAGTATATATATATATATGTGTATGTGTGTGTGTGTGTTTTATGCATTTCCTCCCTTTTCCATATTTTTCCATATATACCACAGTCACATGCAGTCACACGCCATGTTCTTTACACGTTTCCAGAAACCTTAAAATGAAATCTTTAAACGTAAAATTTAAAAAAAAAAAGTGCATCATATTATACATGGCAACATTGATTGTATATAGTCCATAGACGAAAAATGCCCGAATAAAAATATAAATCTGTAGGTAAATAATAATAACTTGTAATAATAATATGTAAACTGCACCTGCGAAACGTTTTGAGAGTACTATGCGGTTTTCCTGCACTGTACATTTTTGTCCAACGTCTTATTATCTCTACATTTTTATAACACTTTAAGCCCCATATTAGGTCCACGAAGTTAGTGGGACCATAAAAACCACTAATTTCCATTATACTGTCAGATTTAAGTGTAAAATTAGTGCACTCAGAAAATATTCAATAACTATAAATAACTTGCACTGAAATATATTAGTCAAAATATTGTAATTATAAATTATAATACTAATGAAACATTGTACTTTTATGATTATAAAGTTCAGAAATGATATATTTACTATATAATTGTATTATAGAAAAATAATCCATATCTAAAAGTAATTTCATATTTTAATAGATAAGGTTATTATTAGTGATGTTACGAACGGTTCGAAAATCGAACTCAAAATTAGAAATATTCCAACCGAACTAAACACAAAATAGTTTAGTTCGAATATCGAACCTAGGAAAAAAAATTTGAAACTAATTTGTCGAAAAACGATAAAAAGAAATGGAAAAATGTGGAATCCTTTACTTAGACTTAAAATTATGTTTAAGAGGCACCTACTTAATAAATTTTTATGCAAATATACATAATTAATAAAAAATGGTAATTTATATTATTGTATTGTTTTTATTTTTATGAAGTTCGGTTCGGGTTCGATATTTTAATTAAATAGTTCGGTTCGGTTCGGGTTCGAATAAAAAATTCGAAGTTCGGTTCGGTTCGGGTTCGTTAAAATTGTAAAAATATCGGTTCGAGTTCGGTTCGACCTCAAAAATCTGGGTTCGTAACATCACTAGTTATTATATTCACTAAATATTTTGAACTTGAGGAGTTTGTACATATTTATGTATGTATGTAATAACTAATAAGTAATATTAGAATGTTTCTGTAATAGTTATATAAAATATAAACTGAAAGTATAACAGTTTTATATAGGAACTTGATTTATATTTCAAAGCAGTATAAGACTATTATTTTAACCTGAAAAAGCAATTCGGCCAACAAATTTATTTATTTTATTACGAACAAGTTCTATTATACATTATATTATTATATCATATTATATCTATATAATTCTGTATATAATATATTATTATCACAAAATATATTTATGAGTCAAACAAAACGGTAGGTATATATATATAAATATTGTACATTTATACATTATCGTATATTATATGCATTATTACTTATGAATATGGTTCATTTAACATTTCAACATTAATAATCTATATGAATATTTTTCATAATCACTAAATGTATTTTAATTTTAATTTAATTTTATTTTATTTTAATTATTTTAATCTTACGTTGATAATATTGACATAAATATACGTAATATCTATACTGTGTTCTAAAAGTTAAGTAAAGTAAAGTTCGATACAACTACTTAGTCTGTTAAACTTAAAATAATGAAATTTAATAGGTATTTTAAAGAATGTATTTACTTTTGGAACGCAGTATAGAAAATTACAACTGGAAAAATAAATACTTAACTTTAATTTTTTTTATTTTAGTAAATAGTTAATCGTATTTTTACGATAAGAAGTCTAACCGAACCGAACTAAAATAAAAAGTTTGAAATTGAATATAAGTTCAAACTCGAAGAAAAGTTCGAACATTTGGACGAATTATTTTCGAGATTTTTTTAAAATATATTAAAGATGATGACCTTTTTTCTTTTGCTTATTTATTTTCAAAGTTAGAAATTTATTTGGGATTCAGATTCAACATTAAAACTTAAGTTCGGTTCGAGTTTGGGTTAGCTCTTAAACTTCATAATTCGGTTGGAGTTCAGTTCAACAACTAAATTTTGAGTTTGATCCACTATACGAGTATACTATACTATATTGTCTATTTTAGGTTTCTAAAGATAAGTTTAGACACCTTATATCCTTAATGTGTTCTTTGTCTGTCTGTCCAACCTTCCATCCATACTATCAAGTTATCTATCTATCAATCCTACACTAGTTAATGGAAAAATTCCAAAAGTATGGAGGAAGACTTGTATGGTACCAATATTTAAAGGCAAAGAAGAAATACAGGATTATGAAAATTATGGAGGGATAAAACTTATGAACCACGGTATGAATATTTTGGAAAAGATAATAGATAAAAGAGTAAGATGTGTGACAATTGTTATTAGAAATCAGTTTGGGTGTGTTTGAGCGGTCAAATATGAAGTCAATATTTTGTGTAAGATAAATTGTTGTGAAGTACAGAGAAATGGCAAAAAAATTGTGTATGATATTTATTAATCTAGAGAAGGCTTATGATAGGCTTATGATAGGAATATCTTGAAGTTGGTATTAATGGAAAAAGAATTACCAAAGGTGTATGCGAATATAATTGAAAACATATATGAAGGGGTGAGTACAAGAATGAGAGTTCTGCGTGGAGAAACTGAGGATTTTAAGATCAGAGTGGGCGTGCACCAAGGTTCAGCTTTGAGTCGTTACTTACAAGAGTTATACAGAAAGTAAGGTTACAATGGTTCTGTAAGCCAAGAGAAGGACACTTAATATTTAATAGGGATCGTAGTGGTTTGATTGAGGTGTCACACGTATCTGTAGGATGTTTTGTTTGGTCACGGTGAATGTTGAAAATGGATAGGCCGATACGCGTTCTCGCCACCACTGCCCTGTGGCGTATGTGACAAAAGATTTCTTATTAGGTTAAAATGTAAATTTTATAAGACAGTGGCGATATCTGCAATGATATATGGAACAGAATGTTGAAAAGTAGATAGAAACAGATGCAGAACTAGGAATTTTGATGCCCGAACAAGTGTGGAATTACGCCACAAAAAACTCAAATAAGCAACAAAAAAAAAAAAAAAGTGTAAAAAAAGGTCATTGACTAATACGCCGGCATTAGTGTACTTATTATAGACTTTCCAAATTTAATTTTACGCTATCCAAAATATTTATATCACCCATAAATTTTACACTCGAGGATCAAACCTCATCTACCGCCCCTAATTCCGTCTCGGGATAGGAAGCTAGAACAGAAAATGAATATAACAGAGATGAGAATGTTAAGGTTAATGAGTGGAGTGACTAGACAAAATAAGGAATGAGTAGGTATATAAGAGGAAATATAGGAGTAGCTTCAATAATTGACTAAATGAGAAAGAATAGATTAAGACAGCTCGGACATGTATTAAGGAGGGGAGAGATTGAGGCAGTAAGTTTAGTAAAGAAAATGCGTGTATTGATTGAAAGAGAGGGAGAATAAAACCGAAAAAGAGGTGAGGGTGTAATGGCGAGTGATATGAGGAATGTAGGGGTAAATGAAGAATATGCAGAAGATAAAGTTAAGTGGAAGTATAAGACTATGATGGCCAACCCCAAATAGTTAAGAGAGAAGGCGAAGAAGAAAAATAAGTTATTTTTATTATTACTAGGTAGGGAAATAGAAAAAGGGGAATTTAGCACGCAAGAAGAGTGTGTTTTTCGTACGCTGTCTGTCTTATTAAAATTTCTTGCAGCAGAGGTTACCAATATCATAGTATTTATTCGTTTGGTTGGTTTTAGATTTCTATACATAAGTATAATATAGGTTAAACAAATTCTTCACGGAATTATAGTTCATTCTTTAAAATTGTATAACGTTCAAAAACTGGGAATTTAACAAAATTGCATAATAGGCTTTCCAAACTTTTTTTTAAATATAACTAATAAATTCCACAGTTATTAAGAAACTTAAAATAATATTAGTGTCAGTCTTTATATATTGCATAATTTTATGCTCACTCATTCAAGTCTCTTTTAAAAAATTATTATAGTTATATTTTTATTGAATATTTAACCTAGGTACATATTTTATATTTTAAAGAGGTTATTTTTAGAATTTTTTAGGACATTTTGAAACAAATTTTCGAAAATCACGAAACAATCAAGAATTTAACACCCTACTACTCATTTTTAACCCATTTGAGTATCTAAACTAAGCTTGACTGAAGCATTTTTCGCAAGTGCAAGTTTTCATTCAATTTAAAATTCAATACTAAAAATCAGTTCTGCTGAATGATCGATTTGACCACAGACCTTTTGACTAAATAGACCACGCAAGCCCTCAGATAATATCTGTTAAGCAAATAGAAGTATAGAAGTATTATGAAAGCAAAAATGAATTTTCTACTCGTTTGATCATTACTTATGTTATCAAAATTTTACAATTATAATATAATGTATGAATTGAACAGTGATAGGACAGTTGACAAAATTATTTAACACGACTGTAATCATTTTATACGAACTCACGATATAGATATAGAATACCTACAAAATACAACCTATTTTTACCATATAAAACCATATGATGCCTACATCGTTATTGATGTGTAAAATGCACATATGTTATTAATTATTATTTATTATGTAGGTTATATATACAATTTGTGTAAACAATACAATATAATATTATATGTTTACATATAAACATGTTAAATATATATTTACCTATATTATTATACGCATATTTTAATAAAACGATTCGCGTAAAATGTACTCAACCTACGCCATGTGTTTGTAAGTAAGTAGGCACCAGTTGATAATATACTCTTTTTTTTTTTTTTTTGAAAAATAAAACTACACTTTCTTTCCTGTGAAATGCATTGTATGCATGCCCACTGAATGTAATACGCGATTTTGCACAAAAGAACGTGTATAGACTACAGGATAATATTATAATAGTAGATTGCGACGATAATTTGTCCCGCGGATTACCAGTTTGACTATATTTGAAAACCTATTCACTGATAATAATTGCAATAGTTTTCGTATCCTATATTTTTTACGTCATTGAGTGCATATATACTTATTGATAGTGGTACGTTTACGTGCAAATTAACAGGTTCTATAACATGTTATTAAAATATATATATTATAATATTTAGCATATTCAGTCATAATATGTATATATAGGTACGTCTCGTGTAATAACCGGATACGTTTTTTTTCTTAAATTACTATATTTTGTCGATCTGTTGTTACATTTACACATCCTGCATTGTAAAAAAAACACGTGCATTATATTTTACACACAAACAATACACGTGAAGAATTATTATTTTTTTTTTACATTGTACAGTTGTGTTATAACTGAAATATACTGCATATTATAAAACATAATAATGCCTATAAACTGGTATGCGTAGTCACTATAATATATATATATATGTGTGTGTGTCACATATAGGAAACAATTATGTATAATAGCTAATACCTACTTTATGTGTTGATTTTTAGTGATGATTTAGTCGATTATTATTATAATTTATTTATTTTCCAGTTAGACTAATTAAACGACTGTAATAAATAATATATACACCTGACTACTTAATATAATAATAATAATAATAATAATAATAATCGATTTTTATGCTTACATATTTTTTGCATGTAATATACACAGCATCTATTTACTTCTCACGAACATGATATAGTTTTGGTGTATAGTTTACATATTTTACTAAATTTATTTATTTTTTTTAATTTTATTATTTTTATTCAAAATATTCTAATCAATAATAAAAATACAGAAGATAAAAACCAAAATTAAAACAATATTTATTAAAACAACATATAGAAAATATATTAAAAACAGGTTCACTTGAGTGTTTGTGGCTGTTATACTATACATTATTATAATCCCAAATAATAAAAATATACACTTTTAATTGCGTACTTCAACAACTATATGTTGCCATATTTAGTGCGAAACAAATTTAAGTAAAAATTAATCACAAATTTTGTTTCTCACTATGACCGGCAACGTAGTACTTAAAATACGTTGTATACGTAGTTAAAAATTTACTATTTTTGTAGTTTAAGTTTATAAATAGTGTAAGAAAATGTAATTGAATGAAAAAATTCAACAAATTCTTGTGTCAAACCGGTGCGTCGTGGCGGTACGACTTATCAAAAAGTATCTATACAGTATTACCATGAACTTGGTTCATCCTAGTTCGTACGGCGGGCATCAGACAAGGAAAATAATGTATAACCAATATAACGATATCAACCTCATAATGATAAGCTAGCTAATACCACACCATGTTCTGTGATTATACATAGTAGATATCACAGACATTTATAATCTAACTAAATAGCCGTCTTCGTGTTATTATTATATAATTCGTTATCAATGAGATGCATTTTTACAAAATCCATACTAATGGTATGATAAATCAAATCTATTATATTAGTACCTACAAAATACAAACAAAATACAACGTTTATTAAAAAAAATAAATAAACAATGTGGACGAACTGCAACGACGGACATTCATAGGTAGGTATTATATAAGTAAGTAGGTACTATCACAGATACATTATATTGCATAATATATACTATTATTATTATTTATTTATTAACGCCAAACATCAATGTACTGCGTTACAATGATGATTAGGCAAAACCATAAAAATAGATAACAGCTATTATACTATATATACATTTTATATACAGTTGTTTTTAGAGTATACTATTAATATGTAGGTACGTAGCATATGGTGTAAGGGATGATTATATCCATAGGCCGAAGAATGGAAAGGAATATAGGAAGAACTGTTATTTATCAAGTAGAAGGAGGAGACACGGAAACTGATGCTTGAAAAGAGGCAGGGAACGTCCAAAGAGCCATTGAGAATAGAAGAAATAAAGTGGCGGCCAGCAACTTGGCGGCAAGGATATATTATTCAAAAGTCAACCATTGTATATATGATAATAATATATGGCCTATGGACATAATATGTATCTGTATTATAATAATGGGTAAATAAAATAATAAATAAAAAGAAAAAAAAAAAAATCATAAAATAATACACTTTCCGTCGCTTCTTTTGATATTTGAAATCGTAAGATAGGTGTATTAACCACATAATATACGTATAATGTCGTTATATACATTTTGTAAACATATAGGTACATCTTTGATAACGAATTTCAGTTTTCAAAACATTACACAGTTTATAATACAAAGAAGGCTATCTATAGATAGTATATCTATGAGAGACGCATGAATATTCTTTCTACAACACTGAACTTGGGCTTCCATACATTTCTTATAGGTCGCCTAACTACGTTACACATAGTGAAGTCTATGTAATACATAATAGAAACGAGACTGTGCAGCATATGGACATGTCTTTTAAGGTTATTCGTTCCTTCAAAAGGGTATGCCTATATATAATATATATATATATATTATATATATACGTATGCTACAGTAGGGTAGATTTTTAAAAATTCATTCTGGGAACGGTTAAGTTTTAATAATTTTTCCTTCCACGTTTTAATATTATCGAATAAAATTGTAAATATTTTCTGTATCTGAGTTTTTTCCCAAACGTAACCATTGCGATAAAATGTAATTTCAGTTTCATCCTGTAGGATTAAAAAAAGAGTAGGTACATATCAATTCTGTATAGAATTTTAAAAAAAACTATGTACCAATCCCGACTATAAAGCGTTCGACTCATATATAATATGAAAATTAATATTTTCAATTTTATACATACACTCGTAATTAAGTGGTTTGTAAAAGTATTATAAAATATTTAAAAGTCCATATACAATTACAAGTACATTCAAATATTACACATAAGAGTAGATATGATAACATGACACATGAGCATGATTTTATCAACTTTTTATTGTAATTTAATTATTTATATTTTATTCTATAAAAGAATCGTAATTGAAAAACACACATTAACACGTTTTTTCGACATATTAAACAATAAACTAATAATTTATTATAATTTTTTTTTTTTCGTTCTAGTATATTTTAAAGTTGGTCAAATTGATAAATGCGAAAGTATAACATATGTATACGTATGTATTCAATAAAATCGCAGTATATAAATAAATAAAAACAACAACAATAATGAAATCATATTGACATGGAACCACATTATAAATTATAATACTTTTAAAATGTATTTTTAAACATTTTTCAACTGTTATAACTAACTTATAAAATAAGTAATTATATTTCTTGAAATTATCTATTTAGAATTGACGTGATCCATTAAAAACTGATCTCATGACATCCTTTTAAATTATTGCTATACAGCATACGTCATATTATATTACATTAAAACATTTTCATCATAATATTACCTAATATGAAGCGTTTAAAGGACGGAATTGATATGTATTTATACTTATTCCAAGACGAAATCGGTGTTAAAAAAAAATTAATAAGCTTACTACAACGGAACTTGGAAAATAAAATAATATTATTATGATAATAATCTATAATATTATACTGTTGCGGTCGTCAAAACTATTTTTTTTTTTCTTATATGGCGCGGTATAAAGGTATATAGGTTTATTTGGTAATATAATTTTTATCGTAGGTACGTTTCAAACATAATTTAACCGTCTCTTCGATATAGACGGATTAAAATAATATGCGGACAGTAATAATTAATGTTTAAACTCCGCCGTACAGGCGGCAGTAGATTCAGCTTCCATATTTGACCCGGTCCACCTTTGGGGCACCTGACCCGGGCGCGGTTGTATAGGTCTATTAAAATGTCGTCCTGTAGTGTATAAACTTGTTAATAGTTAGGTATTTTCGATAGTGGATAATGTTATTATTGTATACGACTACCAAAAGTATCAAAGAATATCAGTGAACGACAGGCAAAAACCAGATGTATTTTATAATATTTTTAGATCGTTCACATTGGAATCCGTTTTTCAAACTTAATCTCCTATATTTTTCTCACAATATATTTTGTAAAATATAGATTTCGAAAAAAAAAAAAACTTAGATTAAAAACCTTTTCATATACTAATAAACTTTTAAGCGAATATTGTTTACTGTAAGTACGCCTAATGGGTATAATAAGTACTATTATAGTATTCCGTATATTATATTGTTCCAATCGATCAAATCAAACGATTTAATACACGTGTTTTCTTACACGTGAAAAGAATGACCATAATTTTACACAACAAATTTCCCACATCAAAAGGGCCTATCGATCATATTCAGCCTGACAATATATATATATATAATCCACGGTTTCCCAAGCTTTATATATACATATATTATAGGTATAATAAGTTAAATTTATTCAAAACGATCCGCATGATATTCATATTATATTATTATACAGAGTTCTTCTAGTATAGTAAACACAATTTTTTTTTTCTTATAAACTAATATTATTTACGAGGGGATATTTTTTTTATTTTTAATACGTTTTGTTACAAACATACGCCCAAAAATAAAATATACGATTATTTGACATTTTAATTGCTAACAGCATATACTGTGCAAAGTATATAGTTTATAGGGGAAATGATAAGAAACTTTTTCGTAGTACGGAACTTAATAATAATATTATTATTTAATAAGTCTATAATATAATTTATTTATTTTAATTATCGATATGTTCAGCGAAATTCTATAAAATAGGTACAATATCTTCTTCTTCTTCTTCTCCTTCGCCTTCTCTCCCAACTATTTGTGGTCGGCCGAAATAGGTACAATATAAATTTGGAATTTTATTCGCGTATAGGTACTATTTCTTTTTATTCCATTTATTGTAATAGTTATAATAGTCAGAAAATGTATTGCTTACACACTATATTTTTTTTTTTTTTTACTTTAACGGAATTAATACATATTAATATTGCAAAATTTATCAAAAGAAACGATTTCATAAGTACCTAATATATGACATAATGTACAATGTGAACTAATGCGTATCTTGTACATTATGCCAATATTATATGCAGTAATTTATGCGTGCGCGTAACTAGGGGGATTTGGGGGTTTAGTCGTCCATAATTATTCATAGCCTCCCAAGAAATAAAATGGTTTTTTTATAATTATGAAAAAAAAAAAAAAACACGTTTTTCGGCGGGGAAGTGAATTTAAAATATTAAAAAGCCCCGACACAAGATTTGTTGAGCTAGTTGCGCCACTGATTGTATGCCTGAATGTGTTATTCGTTATACGATAGATACTGGCCAACGCTGACGATTAATATTCCGCAAAATATTCTAAATTAAAAACCGTAAAACCGTCATCGTTCTTATATTGTAATCGAACGTTAATATACACCTATATAATAATATAATATGTTTAACAATAAATGTTCATCATTGATTCGCATTTAACATCGAAATGATTTACGATTCGGCGGATTTAGGGGTTATAATCGTCATAATGTATATATATATATATATATATATATATATGCTCGAGGGTGAGGGTAACTCGGATATTCGGTAGTCATAACAGTGTTTATTCACGCCACTTATACGCGCGATGGAAATCTCATCACAAACGTCGGCAAATCGAATGGTCTTTTGTTCTTCCCGGGAGTTATCTAATCGGTTTCAATTATCCTTTTTTTTTTTTTATAAATATATCTTTTTTAATAACCTTTTTTTTTTTTTTTTTTTCCGTTAATTTCGATCTGTCCGCCGTTTTACAGGGGTCTCGTACATCCATCGAGGTATACACACCGGCCCGGCGCGGCGGTGGCGGTGGCGGCGTCGTAGATGACGACGAACGGTGAGAAACTACGATTTATCTGGCGGTAAGGTACACGAAAACACGATAATGATAAATCGACATCACCGTCAAACCCTCGACCAAATGTCAAACATACGAATTGATGGGTTAGCCGTCTGGGGAAAACAATACGGGGCTAATAATTTGTACCTATTTGTATACATGTACGATCAGTATAATTTATATATTTCTTTCTTTGAAAACAATCGACGTTTATTTCCGAAATTGGTTTTTTTAGGAAACCTTTATATGATTTTCACTTCCGCACGAAACGATTACCTACTGAACAATAAGCATATAGAAGACTATATTTAAACCAGGGCTATGCGAACCATGATCTCTTTTCGGCTCGGGTTCCGATTTATAAAAAAAAAAATAAATATTTTTCGGTTCCGGTTTTTTTTTTTTTTTTTTTTAAATAATGACTGTTCTGGTTCTAGTTGGTAGTCTGTCCGGTTAAGACAGGTTTTTAAATGGAATATAAACGTCCATATTAAATATTAACCAAGGGTTAAATTATGATATAAAATGGTTCTGGTTCCTATTTAAACGTTCTTCAAATCATTAAAACTATTTGGGTTCTGGTACTTCAGTTTTAGTAAATTCTATTTTTTAATTAGGTTTCTTCCCCGGGTTTAAATAATCAATAATAAATGCTAACGCCAAAGAGAGATAAGCGGCAGTCTGTAGAGATAAGATATATAGGAATAATATTATACAAATTCCGTCAGTATCAATTTCGTCACTAGGTATAGATAAACCTAAAATCGAAATATTTCCTATCTTAATATGTAAAACAACACATAATATGTCTTATCGATTCCACCAGGCACCAGTATTTTCCTTAGCCGCGGGAAAAAAAATTATTTTTTAAAGAAATCATTTAACGAACACAATCTAAATGCGTCTGTATAGAGTGTACCTATCTGTACTATAGAGTAGGTAGGTATTCAATTAATTGTATTAGGTCGAATATAATACTCGAATACACCAATGTACATTTCTATTATATATTTTACGAATTTTACTAAGTAACTATATAGAGTAGCTGACTATATAGTTGGGAAAAAATGCCTCATAATTATGACTGATAAAATTTAACCATTTATTTGATAGTTTATTTATTCTTTTTAAATGTTTACATATTGTAAAATTATCCGCTTTAATGTTATTTCTGGACATTATAGGTACTCATATCTATATAAAATGATTATTGTGTATTAGATACTCATATTTACAGTACAGATGAATAATTTTAGGTTAAAAAAAAAAAAATGGTATCGGAATTTACAGATATTGATCATTTCAGATTTATGCCTACATGTAATGAAATTATAGTACCTATTGGTGGAGTGATATATATTTTTTTACCTAAAAAAAGATCTGGTGGAATCGATAAAACACATAATATAGGTGTACCCACCCCAAAACTTCGTATAGTTCTGAAATTATAGTTCATATAGGTTCATATAGTTCTGCTACTACACATTTGGTTTTTAAAAAATGATTAAGTACATCAAATATTACATAGGTATAAGAAAATTTTAACTAAATATTTTGAAAAATGAAAATGAAATGGTTAAAAGACGTTTATATATAGTATTGTAATGTAATTTATAATTATTACCATATCCGTTATGTATATGGTACGCCTATGGCCACATTGTTATATTATTAAATTCAATTATTATATTTTTTCGAAAATGGACGTAAAAAATAAGCCATAACACTTTATACCTATATAAAATATAGAAACTGTATAATAGCGTGAAGATTTCTTCAATGTGTATACTTATTATGAATGATGATATACGTGTGTATTTGAACAGCTAAAATATGTGACTGAAAATTGTGAAATTTTCAAATTAAAAAAATATATATTTTAGCAAAAAATGAGTTGGTAAATCAAATATTCTAATTTAAAATAAAATAAAACCCAAATCTACAAAAATTTACTTTTTATTATGAGAAAATACAGTATTTGCTTCCAATAAAATGTAAATTTTTATGGAATTGGATTTCATTCTATTTTAAATAAATTATTCACAAGTAATCATATATAAATATTGGAATATTTTACGTTTTGTATAAATATCAAATCTACCAATTCTAAAAAGAGATCAGTACTATACAATAAGAGACCATATAAACGTGTTTTAATAATGTTATTATAAAATTGATGTGTAAAAATTAAATTTTTGCATTTTCAAAAATATGAGTTACAATAATAATATAAGAGAATCTATATCAGTGTAATATTATAAATAAAAACTATTTATCGATATTGAACATTTTTCGTTTAAAATACTGGAATAAATATTAAAATATCAAAATTATTTCCTATAGGTAAAGCATAGATATGCGTTTCTATAAATTATTTTTAATAGGTATTTTTAGTCTAAAATCATTCAATAGCCTAATAAATAAAAAGTTTTATTTTTTTATAATATATGTAATATTATCTCATGTAATATTCCAATATTTCAATAATATTAAATATATTATGTACTATATAAAAAAATATTAATAATTTGACAACAGCCATACCATTACTCGAGGGGTACTTACGGAGTTTATGCGAAAAGTTAGAATATGTAGGATTTTATTAAAAAAAAAGACCGCCGGTCGTCTTCTCTCCCCTTTTGTGGTTCTAACAGACACACGATAAACGGGGTGAATTTAAATTTATAAAGTGATAAATGAAGTAACACATGTATGAGTCGTCAAAAAACTTTTGATGTGCTCTCATATTATATAAATATATGGTTAGTGCGAGAATTGAAAAATTATTGTGTTTATTATACATTGTAATATAGCTGATGACCTATTTTATACCAAATTTTCCGTTAAAATAATTTAGATGCATCCTGATTCCGTCAAAAACATAAACGTTTCAATAAAAAAGTATATTCATTTTGTCCATACAATATTAAATTGTATACAAACCGTTCATAAAAATGCGTCATATTTCGATAAGTTAATATTATATTTAATTATAGCTATATACATGAATCATCTTATAAACTTTTGTATTTTTCTCTAAAATGTATAAAATATTGTATTATTAAAATATATATATCATTAAAATATTAAGCTATTAATAACTGTTAAAAATAACAAAAATTATCATTTCCATATCCCATATCTAATAAATATATTTAAATAACGAAAATTGGGGTATGTCTCTACTTTCTTTTATCTCGGCATGGAATTGGTGTTAAAAATATTTATTGCAATGGAATTCGAATGTGGTAAATTAATGAATTTTAATATTATTATATAAAAACAAAATGTTTTGAAAAGTTATTATGTTTAATACATATTTTTTTTAATTGGGTAGAATTCGTCTAATTATTATATAATAATTGGGTTGACGTTTAATTTCCGAATTTGCGCCTAAATACAAAAACCACATGTGTGCTCAAAAATATAAAACATTTTCTAAATACTTGTCTGTGCCTAATTTTTATAATAAATAAAATCTATTAAAACATTGAATATACTAAAAGTATAGATTAATATGCCATTTCAATGATTAAAACATTCGCTTCTAGCGTTAAATTCTCAAAAATAGCTATTATGATATAATGTATGAATTCAAAATTTAAGTAACCTTCTTCCTCATTAAATTTTTACTTTCCTACGTTCTGCTCTAAGTATATTAAAAAAATAAAAAATCTAAATAAATCTTAGACATTTTAAATAAACCTAAATGTGGGCTAAAGATAAAAATAATAAATATTATAATAATTTTAACCAGAACTTTATAGTTTTAATACTACATATTTTGCTGTTCCGTTATCAAGCTTAGTTATATTCTAGTATTTAGAAATAGATTAATATTTTTGAGCTCAGGCGCAGATTTCTTATTTAAGCACAAACATTGCCTTTCCTTTTTTTCAATCATTTTTTGATCAATTGGAATTTTAAAAAAATCTCTAGAAATACATTACATATAATGTAATGTGTATAACTATAGGCATACTTATGAGAAGATTTTCACAATGGGATACGTTAATTAATGTATTGAAAACATTTTAATTAATTTTATTCACGATTTATGATTTTACAAAAAATGAACACCTATTAAGTTTTCAACAGTTTTTAGTTTGCACTTAAGATACCAACATATTGTTTGAAACACGCATATATGCGTAGTTAAAAGTGCATAATTTTTGTGATTTGGATTTACTTGCAGTAATAATTTATATGTAATATATAACTTTTTAACTCGACTTAACTTGGTTTCTTTATATTGATTTAATTTAACGATAAATTATAAAAATCTGTCGAGTCTTGCACTGCATTGCTTCGGATTTTGGTGGAATGTGGCAATAGACATAAGATATATGAATCCGACGAGAACCATGTACAACTGGAATATCGAGATATAAAATAGCGGATATATGTGAATGATGTTATTGGGAGAAACGAAAGATTTATAATGAAAATTTGAGCAGTTTGACGGGAAATATTTGGGAGAGCAGCTGAAGAAGAAGAAGAAGAAGAAGAACGACTACCATGAGATAAGATGAAACATCGGATTTTCATATTTTAACACCGTATGAACTTTTTGAAAGTGAATAACATTATATATATATATATATGTTTATGAACTTGCACTGTCGTTTGATAGTAGAACGATGCGTGAAGTGTGTTTGGAAACGACGACATAATGTGAAACTATACCGCTACAGTACCGCAGTGTCCCTCGTCAAGCAAAGTTTTCGGCCTACATAGTGTATATTATGCAATACGATGTCAAACTTTCTATATAATAATATGCTGTAAAGTGTAAATACACACTACTCTATATTGTCATAATAACTGTTTACAACATAATATTATTAATCAGTTATAGATCCTAATACGACCTATTATATATATAGTTAGTACTTGAACGTTTTTTTAGAGGTACTTAGTACATTTTATAACATCGATTATTACCACCAAAGCCCAATCACTATAGTAAATTCTAAGATATATACATTATACTGTAAGTTGTATAGTTAGTTAAAGCCATAAGCGAACAATTTTCAAATGGGTTCGGAGTAACTTCGGCCTCAACTATATTTACACATATCATATAATAATTGTAAAATTTTTCGAGATTGATAGATGCATTCAAATTTTTAACTTCAGATAGACTAAATCCACTTAGCCACCCACTGATTTCAGTTTGTAGTTAATCTATATTTCTCCAGGATTTTACATTATATTGATCATATAGGTAGAACGTATCTACGCAAATCGTATAAAATAATTTGTATCAAATGTATACATAGTAACTATTAGTTTATTAAAAATATGTTGAACCTTTATGCGAGAGTCTATATATTGTTCACAATATATACTTGTTTATAATTAAAAACAATAGAGTAAAATTTTTACATATTATAATTTTATGAATAATCTATTGCTACAAGCTAAAATGTTTAAAAACAATATATAGTATTTAAATATCAAATAAATTAAGTATTATGAAAATTATAGTTTATTAATTAATTTATTCATTATTGTTATTAAATTATTAGGTAATATCGTTAATAATAACGATTTACTTTCGTAATTTTGGATAATAACATCATATTCACAGTGTGCATTTGTACAGTTTTTAGTGGACTAAATACAATTTGCGTTATTTTACTTTTTGGTATACACAATAGCCATAAAACAATGTATTTTCAGCTTTAACTAAACACAATTAGTAAATCCTATAGTTTCCTATAGTAAATCCTAAGTTTAACACTACCTAGTAAATTCTAGGTCTAACTGTTGAGCTTCAACGACATAGTAACTTGTTTAAAAAATGAATATTTTTTAAAGGATAAAAACGACAATTATGCACTGGACTTACCTTGATGGTTGTTCTTCCTGGTGGTCTTTTTCTCCTTCATCCAAGGATACTCTTGTTGTCCGCCACCTCCGGCACCACCGCCACCGACTCCGCCGCCGCCGACCTGCTGATCCGCTTGCATCTGGTACATGGCCGCGGCGGCGGCGGCGGCGGCTGCGGCCTGGTGGTGCTGTTGGTGCTGTTGGTCGACCGGCGACACGTTCTCGTTACCGACGACACCGGCACCGCCGCCGCCCATCACGTGGTGCATCATGTAATCCGGCACGGCGGTCGGCTGATAGTCGGTCGAGTGATGGTCCATCTGCGGACCGGCCGCTGACACGGCTGCCATCCAGAACCCGTTGCCGTCCTGCAGACCGGCCGCGGACGCCGGCGACTCCTTCATGGTCATGGCCGCGTACATGTCGTCCTTGCGGTCGCCACCGCCGCCGCCGCCACAATCGTCGTCGTCGTCGTCGTCGGCGGCGGCCGTGGCGGCGTGCAGGGCGTCGGCCAACATTTGCGGGCCGCCGAACGCGCCCAACATTAGCTGTTGTTGTTTGCCGGGTCGCAAGTCGGCCTCGGTGTTTTTTAACATCATTATATACGGTCGCGAACGATTTTTTTTCACGCACTCTGTGTATATTATGTATATGGGCACGGCACGCACCACGATAATACGATACGATATCGTCCAGTTAAGAGTATATACTGCAGCAGGAGCTTGTTAACAGTATATGGTATAATCGTATATATATATATATATATATATAGAATTGTGACGGTTGCTGTGCTATATAGTTAGTACAGTAGGTAGTGTGTTTAAACTTTTTCACGGAAATTTAAAAAAAAAAAAACACAAACGCGTTCATTGTCGTCACAATAGAAAAAAAAAATAGAAAAAAAAAAAAAAAAAAGAACCCCGAAAGAGAAATCGTACGACCGGAAACACGAGACGTTACGGTTTTAGCAGACCGCAAGCACAGTCAGTCGCTGGGTCGAACGTAGCTGTCCGCCGACTGTCGGCCATCGGACGCGCGTATTGCCGTGGACGGGTGTGTGGACGTGGTCGCCGCCGCAGCAGATATAGTGGTGGTGGTTCGTGCACCGTGCAGAGAGTATCGCGCGGCCACGGATGAGGCGATACGCCGACGATGGCGCGCGGCGGACCGATATTTCTCTCCGTCCCGCCGCGCGCAGCGATCCCGCGCCACCGGTGCGCATGCGCGACCAAACGGTGCCGCCTTTTCCCGCCGCCACCGCTGTCAGTCACCGCCGCCGCCGCCGCCGCACGGCAGCCGCAGCCGATGATTTTTCCCGCGCAGCGCCTGTCAATCATTACACACACGTAAGCACACGACACGCTTTAGTGTTTCTCAATATATATATATATATATATATACATATACATATGTACGTATATGCGACGTGCCGCGTTATCTTTCGTCGTCGTGTCAACCCCGAGACGTCTCCTCCCCCACCATTCTGTCGTATATTTTTTTATCTCCTATATATTATATTTATATTTCTTTTTATACCGGTGAAATTTCCCCGTTTTAGAACGTATAATATGTATAGGTCCTGAAAATCTTTAGATATATATACGTATAGGTACATAACAACACAAGACGTGTTTTCCTGGAAAAAAAAAATCACGGATATGTCATCAGTACCTATATATAGGATCGAAATCTGCGTTTGCGCGAAAGATATTTTAGAATAAATTTCATTTAAATTTTCAGCACATGTCGAATATTTTTATGTGCGAAACCGAAATCGGAAATTGTATTTGTTCCGTGAGAAAATGTCCAAACGGGAACCGACAAATACAATTGGGTACTGGGTATAATACCTGTTAAGGGGTTCTGTATAGGCAATTTTCAAGACATTTTTTAACTACTAAAAAATGTTTAAATACATTTTAATAGTATCTACCTGTTAATAGTTCCGCGTCCGTACTCATTTTTAATTGTTCACGTGTTTACGTAAACAATAAATTTTAAAGCATTCTAACGGGGTTTTAGATATAATAAACACGTATTATAAAATATTTAAAGGACAAAATTTTGGATACGATCACATAGGTATTTTTTGGTAAAAAAATCTTTCTCTTACTATACAGCACAATATATCAAATGTACGAAAATCATTTTTTATTTTTTTTTTTGTTGTTTTTTAGATCGCCTTAACTCATTTGCTAATTAATATTTTGCAAAACGACTACGAGACCGTATCCAAAATGTTGTTTCTAAAAATTTTAACATAGATATTTAAAGTCTAAAATCTTTTTAAGAGGTCAATTTTACTTATTTTTCGTGGACATGCTTTTACTACCAAAAATCATTGGCGTGGCATCCACTTTAACTACAATACATTGACGCGCTATTCATATATTCATATTATACATATTGTGCCATCCTAGAATTCATTGTCTCTAAAACAATGTATACAATATTTAAAATATCCTGTTTCGATCATTCCTGAATTTAACTTAAAATTTACCAAAGATTGTTCTGACCATTCTTTTAATCTTGATAATCCGCATTATCGGTGGCATATGCCATGTATACAGATACATTTTACTGAGGGTAATATGGAATCAAAAAACAAAATTTACAATTTACAAAAGAATATTTTTGCGATCAAATCGATTTTATATTAAATATATTTTATTGATTAAAAATTGAATTTATAGATTATGCTTAATGTGATGAATAGAAATTTCTACGGAACCTCCAAAGTAATTTTTGGCTTTCGAAAATACCCTTAAAATGTAGTCTAAAAAGACTCTCGCATCCTTCTAGTCCAAATAGATTACTTTATTACGAATTCACTATTTAGTGCAGCATATGAGTTATACAATAAATACGAGATTATTATTATGTAAATTTGTTATAAATTATAATATATATAGATAGTGCATAATATGCACATAATATATATATATACACCTATATATAGTATATACCTACGTATACTCCAGTCTATTATATTTGGACCATTTTGTATTACACAAAATATATTAGGTATAGGTATTTCAGATAATTTATTTATGTATCAATATTATATATGGTATATATCATGGCTAGATATCTAAATATTTAGTCATGGCATATCTATATATTCCCTTACACAGTTAAAAATCAAACTTATAATGTTGTCAAAATATTTTCAAAAAGTATAATAATGTTTTAATGACGTTTTTTTTTTTTTCATTAATTTTTAATCCAAAAAATAAACGTTTAAAAAGTATTATCAATAAATCTAAAATTTTATATTCTTAAAACATTTTACGAATAGGTATTAAAATAATATTGTTAAAATGTTTTAAAGGCAAAATATTTTTTCATCCGTTATTTTTTGAATTAAAAATATCTCGAAATGATTACTAGAATAACATAATTATTTACCTTCTGAATACATATTACACATATTTAGCCCTAACTCCCCTCCACCGTCAGTGGCGGATCTAAAGCTCATTTAAGGGGAGGGCGAATTGGGATAATTAAAAAATAAAGGGCTAATCCCCCTATCCGAAATCAATAATTTTATACTCCTCGAATAATGATGAAAAAAACCTCCAAAGAGGGACAATCGCTAATGTTTTATACAAATTATGTAGATTTGCTATACGTTTTATAGAGAACATCACATCGTCTTTATATCAATGTATAGGCACTTATCGAATACAACCGACCTACCTCAACATATATGTATAATGAAATCAATTAAGGTGTTCGTGTAATTAATGGTATAACAACCGCTCAACAATCATTAGTGTTACTTGTCAGTATAAAAACTAACAACTTAATTTTTATTATTATATAATATATATATACACATGTATAGAAATTCGTATAGGCAATGTGAGAATATACTACAGTTTACATTAACAACAATTTTAGATGAAATTGAGATGAAATCTACAAATTAATTACCTAGTTGATTATTATTTCGTTAATTTTGTAATTAATTTGTATTATAATACAACAGTTATTGTAAATATTTATTTAAAAAATAGCTATAGTATCGATAAAACGTTATAATATTTTAAAGCTATTATAGGTGTAGGTATTATACCTATATGCAAGGCCGTATTTAGTTTTTGTTTTCGAAGGGGATCTAAAATGTATTTTATAATTTTAGTAGGTACATATTGAATTTGTTTTGTCTATCATATGTAGGTCAAGCAATTTATCGGATTTATGGATTATTGAAAACAGATTTGTATTATATACCAAATTAACTTAAATACCTATATAATTACCTAATCGATTTTTTAAAATTTTTATATCTATAATATCTTAATATTTGCTAAACTAATATTTAGTGATTAAGATTTTTAATTTAATAAAACTATATAAACTATAGATATTATAGTTTTATAGAAATAAATATTAAAAAAGTAAAAATTCGATCAAAAATAGGGATAGTTTTCCAAGCTGCAATATTAAAAATATTTACGGACAACTCAATCAAAGATGGACAAAACTAGCTTTTTTTGTCTGTATAAAACTCGTCACGTTAACTATAGTTATAGGTAATATATGTTATATGTATATGCATTTTCTAAACAAAATTATGAATATAATTAACTTATTTTTAGCAAATTCAAAAATTAATGATTTAAAAAAAAAAAAAAAATGTTTCATTGTATAATCATTTTATTGACAATGCTTTTTATATCTAGCCGGATCAATGTTTTTCCGCATACCATATAGTATTTTATGCTCATACCTATATACCTACCTATATGTGATTGTTTTGACAAGTCTTACTGTTACATTTAAATCACAATTTAGGTAGGTATAGGTACTTATACATACCTACGAATACCTATATGGTTTTTTTATTATTTTTTAAGCGTTGTGGTTCATTAACCGATCGGTTATGATTAAAAATATTGATATTGATGCTAAATGCCACTAGTTTACATGAAAAATTTATGAAATTTCGAACGAATTTCAATACGGCCTTGCCGTATATATATATATATATATATATAGATGAGCATAAATTACTCGAAAATTGTGAAACAAACGGCCACGCGTGATGCGTTCCAAAATATCCGGTGATGGCTGCAAAACGGCGAAAAGCGAGAACGGTAATACGAAATTCTCCGATATAACATCATAGTGCCGATAACGGAACGATAAGGTCGTCATCGGTCATAATTTCTTGCACGTTTTTTTTTTTTTTTTACATCCTTCAAAAAAAAAAAAAAATCATTTATTTATATTTTTGTCCGGGAGGAAAAAAATGAAAAAAATGAAAAAACCACCTAGGTACCTAGGTACACATCCGTATGTCGTCGGAGAACAAGCACGTACAGGTGATGCATGTGCGTGTATGCGTGCGTGTTCGTGTAAACGCCAGTGCGTGTGTACGTGGGACGGCGAGAGGTGGGTGGGGGAACAGCGGGGTCGTACCGTCCGGCCAACGGCGACACGCGGACCGACTGCAAACCACTCCTCCTCCGCGTCGTTCGTCCGTTTCGGTTCCGACCGCGCGCCGCTCTGCCCGGCGCGCAGTGTACGGCTCGTTTTACGGTCGGCGGCCGTGCGATTTTCGCGAAAACGCCGGCGGCCGTGCGTACAACCAACACGTCATAATAATAACTGAATGCGAATTCTATAACAATATAATGACATCGTAATATACGACTTTGATACGTTTTAAAAGAATCGGTCTTCTGAATTCGACGTTTTCGTTTCAAAAATATATACTCTTTTTATATATATATATATCCTAACTGTGTGCATTATACATTATGATGTACCGCACGAATCGTTCGGTCATAATTATTTCCTTGATTTTATAGAAAACGATAAAAAAAAATTTTAAAAAAATGTTTTTTTTTTTTAAAAATAAATTATAATTATTAATCTTCACATGCGGGATTTTCCGATATCAAATTATGATGGGTAAAACTTTTCCGTTCCGATATATTACCCATATTTGTTTCCGTTTGAGCTGATTGAATTTTTTCTTCCACGCGTACAGTAAATTATTATTGTTCGTTGTCACGGCCGGGAATACAAAATATCAATTTGTCCTGCACGTGAAACACAAAATAAAACAGAAACAAAATGTCCACGTATATAGGTACTATTACCTGCTACACGTAATAATTCAAATTTGGGAATAAATCCTGCTAGAGAGTAATAACCATTATAGATAATAAAGGAATGGATGGGCCACCGTATTGTTCAATTCTGTGACTGAAGAGCATACTCATCGTTACCACATTGGTTGTATGTGGTTCTGGCCTTGGTTACAAAAATTCATCATTGATAAAATGATAACACGTGTATAAAATATTGATGAAAAAATTAAAATCATGCGAACAATGAACATAATTAAATTATAAATTACATAATAAAATATAAATAATATCACTTGTCAAATAGTAAGTATTTTTGTCTAACATAATGGTCAAACATATTTTGAAATTTGTGTATATGGTTTACTGGGTTATCATTTATCACTCAAGTATCAATACTACCACAATCACTAAACCACAGTTACCATTGTGGTAACGTATATATGCTCTTTGTACACACAACACTCTGTGTATTAGGTATAGGGATGGCCCATCCATTCCTTTATTATCTATGGTAATAACTATTATACCAACATGGCACATCTGCTTTTCAAGGAAATACAATATATTTTTTTAATAGGCAAATTTGTCTCTGAAATACTAAAAAATATTATTTTGAAATCTTAAAATATAAAAATAACATGCTATTTCATATATTATTATTGACCTGTTGCATTTTATTTTTCTATTAGACCTTATTGTATAATGATCATCAATGCTAAAAATTTGTTCACAAATTTAAAATATTTATTTTTGTTTTGGCCTTATTTTGCATTTTTGTTTTTAACGTAATTAGTTTTTCACGTTTTTAGGTCATTTTTTTATGTTATAATATTTATGTTATAAAAATGTATAATATACATTTTATGCATTTTTTTTTCACATTATATAGAACATAATTTTTTTATTACCCATGTTACGAATAACAAAAATAAAATAAAATTACAAAATTATAAATTTTTATAATATTTTTTCAATATTAGATAAATATTGGTCATATTATAATATAATATGTATATTTTAAAACTATATAAATAATTACAATATATATAGGTATATGTATGTATTTTACTTTTACATATAGCTAGGTTATATACACATATCATATGCATTATTCGACAGTAGTAGAATATTTTAATTTTAAAGTGATATGTTATGCATAATCTCTAGTAGGAGTTGATAACAATAATCAATTTTTTTTTCAAGTTTATTATCACTACATAATAAGATAAAAAAAATATTGTGTAAGTATTTTAAAATTTCAAAAATGAAACTTCATCAAAAATATTTTTTAAATTTTTATTTGGAATTCACGTCGTTAAAATTCTAATTTATATAATTATTTAATAATGCATGAGAAAAACATTTAGTACGATATAGTTTGTAAAAGATAAGAAAAATGATATTTCCTATATATAGGTACGTACGTATAGATATACACGTAGAATTGAGTACGGCAACATCGGAATACATTTTATATATTATAGTTTGTACTTACCTATAAAAAATAATAATTCAGATTATAATATGTAATTAATGTTTGAGTGTTGAAGGATTATTTACTGACAATATTAGTTGTAACATAATTATCATCAATATTATAATATTAAAACTTATTAGTTAATATTTACATAGGTACATATACATATACATATACATATAACATTTTTTTAAACAAACTGAAATAAGAAGTAAAAAAATAGTTTACAATATAGAGTTTTATATAATTATATAAACTATTATTAGAATAAGACAAATCATTTTGATTTCGGAACTCATGGCACAAAAATTGTTGGAAATATGCATACCCATATGCACTTAAAATAACTGAAATATTTAGAAAAAATATAGTAGATATCAAGTAGTATTGCTTAGCTTGATAATTTGACAAAACACCAGGGTTACAATTAAAATTAAATCACCAAATGTGTATAGGTACAATATAATGAATAATTAAATTTGAGATTTTTTTGATAAAGTTATATTAAGTTAAGTAATTAACTGTTAAGCTTGCATAATGTTATGTTTTTTTTTAGAAATGTATAATACGAAATATGAAAAGTTACAAAAAAAAAAAAAAATCGATATATCATAGATTAGTTTCTCTTCTATACGTAGTAGGTAACAACAAAATTTGATTCTTATGTTGATTATAGAACCTGTGATGTATGTTCTCATAAACATGTTATATTTTAACAAATATCGTGATTAAACAATAATAAAATATGGTACAGATATTGAACTATTTTTAAATTACATTTAAAATATGATTGAATATTTTTAATTTGTTAGATTTTCATTTTTCTTATAAAAATTGCCTATACACAACTCCTTAAAAATATGGTGTAAAATTTGTACTGGGACCGAACCGGTATGTGCCTTTTTTATTACCAGGACATCATTGTATTTTTTTTACCGGAACGGAATTAGTATACATTTTATCTCGCAACGTTTATGTTTGTGACGGAACTCGGATATAGCCACCTTAGTGCTTACCTATCTATATATATATATACCTGTATTATACTTATTAGTTATTGTAAATGGTATAGTATAAATTATTATAAATAAGAGTTACAAATTTAATTGCATTATATTGAACAAAGTCATCCGGATTTTATGTAGATATAACCATTATGAATTTTATTAGGTTAATAATAAATATTATATATAGTCTTATATTAATTTAATATATATATATAATATTATTATATTACCAAAAAAAAATTCATAATTATAAATAATGTACATCTATATACCTAGTATATAATCAATTTCAAATTTATAATAATATAATTAATATATGTATAAATACGTATTGGCGAGTACATACACAAATAACAATACTGTATGGATTTTATCTCACGTGATCATAAAAACGAGAAGTTATTTTTATAAATTAATATAAAATGCTACATCTCTAAATTTAAATAATTTGTTTGAATTTCTAAAAAAGAAAGTGTAATTAATATAATTTTTATTTTTGATTTCTACTGCACTTACGAACAGTATAGTTTATTACAATACCTTACTATATCTTAATGTTATTGTAATAATTATTAAATAAAATGGTGATATAAAATTTCAAATACTAATTAATACTAAATAATAAAATAATTATTAATCTTAAGAGGACGTCGTATCAATGATGTTCACGTATGAGATGACATTAAAAAATTATTTTAGAGTTAAATCAGCATTTATAAATTGTATAAAGGGTTACATTTGACATTTCAGAGACAACTTCGTTGATATTTTTAAAGTATTAATTTATTTAAAAACGTAAAATTAATTTATTTGTTATTTCTATGACTGTGAATTGAATATTTAGAAAATTATAAAGTTCCAATAAGGATGTTTTTGAAATATTGTCTTATAGATGTTATACCTCTATAACTATTTTAAATTGCAATTTGATATACTTATATATGTTATTTTTAAACAAATATCGTGATTAGATAACAATAACATTGGTATTTAATGATATAGGAATATTTTTAATTATTTTAAAAATAAATTCAAAATAATGAAATTGTTAGATTTTTATTTCCCTTAAAATTGCTTATTTAAAACTTCTTAAAACTTGGTGTAAACGTCCTCTTAATTTTAGTTAGAACATAATAATATTAAATAAAGTGTTTTAGTAATATTATTATAAATAGGTAATGAACAATTATAGATATATATGAGTAATCTGCAGTTATAGCTGCAAGCGTCGAACTGATTGTGTAATATGAACATAAATGACCGTTATATTATTTTTTGAATTCAGTTTTCTTTTTCAGTATAGGCACACTATCACACAAAATATTATATCACAAAAGTAACAAATCTAATATTACAAAATAAGAGCCCTTCCAAATCTTATATTATGTTTTTATCCATGTTTATAACAACAATGTATTATAATGGTAGTATATAAATTCACCAGATGATTTACCTTTAATATAGGGCAAATACAATTATTTAAACATATACATGAATTCGGATAAGGAAAGAAAGTAAAAGAAAGCCATATTAATTATATAGACGTCAAAGGTACACGTCACAACCACAAATTGTGAGTACAATATGTCAAGCTTCATGTTAAATATAGATATTAGTCGTAGAAAAAAAAATTTTAGCCTCCCGGGCTTACTTCAAAATTCCTGGTGGGGGGAGGTGATTAAATTTTCCTAGCACCTTCTGCATTGAAAAAACTTATATATCAAAAACTAAGAAAGCACAAACATCAGAATTTTTGACACAAACAAAAGAAAACGATGCACAAAGGATTGGCACCATCGAAATTTTTAATTTTGAAAATGAGGGTTCTGTAGGAAATTATAGCCCACTTTCCAAAAATACCTTATATCTCAGAAACTCAGAAAGTACAAACGTCGGGGTTTTTCGGCAAAAACAAGCACAAACGAAGCACAAATGAATGGCATCATCAAAATATTGAAATTTCATAGTGGGGGTGCTGGCATTTCCCCAGCAGCCCAATGAAAAAAGCTTATATTTCGGGCATTAAGAAAGCAAAAACGTCGGGATTTTCGGTACAAACGAAGCGCAAACGAAAGCCCTGGGTTTGATTTCAAAATGTGGTACGAGCTGAGGAAATAGACCTATATGTATAGGTAGATATTATTAATCATTATAAAGATATACACGTTAACTATACACAGTAGAAGCGTACTAAGTAATATTTAATAATTACGAGTAGGTAAATACGTATATGTATACTGTATATAGTAGTATATAGTATATTGTGTAAAATAAATTATATGGTTTAATAATAAATTGAAGACTCAATTCCACAAAAATATTTACATTATTTTGGTAAATACGTACTGTCATTGTGTTTATATTAATTGTCAGTCGTTATTATGTGTACTGAAGATGGTAACTTTGTTACTGAAATACGTATTCACCAAAATAAAGTAAATATTTTTGTGGAATCGAGTCTTCAATTTATTATTAGAAAAATCCACATGTACTCAAATTATAAAAATATATAAGGTTTAAATCAGGGAGTACTTTTGAGTGGAGCCTATTTTTAAGACAATCACTGTTTTACCGATCCCCCTCTCCTATTATATACTGGATATTATCACAATCCATGAAGTATGTGAAACATTTTTTTACGGGCGACAACCGAAGTCATCGTACAAAAGTTGTAGACAATATTATACGCGAATATTATCCACGATGTGTGATAATTCCATCAAACATAATTAAATCATTTTGTATATAGTGTGCAGAACATACCTATATATAGTTGATAAAATGAAACCCGAATATGGGTATTATACACATACCTATTATATAGGTATCAAAATGCGCGCGTATAAAATAAGTGCGAGAGAATTAAATATAGGGATGGACGACGAGAATATTGGTACAGGGGTTGTTGAGAAAGTCAAATAACCATTAGCCACTTTAATGCGATGATTTATACTCGACCGTTTTAACCCTTTTTTGTGCTCGAACCGTCTGTTAATCGACTCCGAAACGATGCAAATAATGTAACCAACTCAAAGAACAACTGTCATACGTTCGTGGTATTGCAGTGTAATATACATTATTTTGACCCAACTCGTACATGGGGCACCTATTCAAAAGTGACACGTATACGGTTTCCGTCTTTTATCGTATACAACATTATATAATATCTGTAATATATGTACGCTATACTGTGTATAGAATGAAGCGATATTTCAATTTGGCATCAGCACTATTTACACGTGGCGTATATACAATGTGCACTCGAGGGATGGCGGGGGATGGGGGGGGGGAGAGAAAAAAAAACGGAAAAAAGCAAAAAAATCGGACCCTCTGTCGAGGCTGTCGGCTATTACAAGCCCATAAATCCATTCGGTACGACCCCACGTACACGCACTTTCGCCCCGTATATATACGTAGGAAATTATTGCTATGTGAATTCTCGCAGAGAACACACACACACACACCGACGGCCTTTACGCGTGTAAATATATATATATATATATTTATATTTTATAACTTGTTGATCGTATCGTCGTACACATAATAATAATAATATGTTTCAGTAATAAGCCCACGTGAACGGATGACAGATTTTCGTGTATCGGTATAATATATTATATTATAAAAATATGCTCCTCGTATGTAGGTATATATAACGGTAAACACAGGATTAAGTGTGGACGGACGAAGTGGAGAGAAGCGTCAGGTATTCTGTGTGATAAAAGAATCCCTATTAGGTTAAAAGGTAAATTTTATAAGGCAGTGGTGAGACCTGCAGTGATGTATGGAACGGAATGTTGGGCAGTAGGTAGAAAGATAGAACAGAGAATGAGTGTCGCTGAGATGAGAATGTTAAGGTGGATGAGTGGGGTTACTAGAGAGGATAAAATAAGGAATGAGTATATCAGAGGTAGTATAGGGGTAGCTTCGATAGTAGACAAAATGAGAGAGAATAGATTAAGAT